>ML861478.1:0-13735 GCA_009831015.1 Picea engelmannii | reverse complement strand
GAGAGAGAGAGTATATATATATGAAGGATCGGGAAAGAAAAAAGAGACATTCATCTAGCATTCCACTTTCAGTTTTGTTTGCTACTGTATTTGGTCTATGTCAGCCCCATCCCAGTCCATTTGGATGAACGCATTCCTTTTATCTTTTAGGTATCAGGAGTATTGTGTTGTGCTTTAGGAAAACATTTTATTCAAACTTGAATAACCTATGTGTAATATTCTTTTAAAGATTCTCGCATAGAGATATTCCAATAGTTCATAACTCAAAGTGATTTATGACTTTTATATAAGCATCAAATCTCGAGTATGTTTCTCCTATGCATCTTATGATAATAAATTAATGAAATCATTTAAAGCCCTTCGTTTTTTTTGGACCACCAATCTATGTTCTATCTAATGAGTCTTGCTTCAAATATTTTTCCTCTTCGCTCAAATGAATGGATTTGATGGAATGGATGTAGTTATCTTGTATATTTGAATTAAGGTTGTTATTTTTCTGCTATAAATTATATGTTATCCTTTTCAATTATCTTACCACTTGGTCCACTCACAGGTACATACATTATGAATGGTTAGATTTATTGTTTGAATAAATTTATTTAAAATTTGAGTGAGAAAGAGGAGTACAACCTATATAAAAATTAAAAGGGGGTCTTAATAACTTCTTTATAAGAACACCCTATGAGTTTGACTCTTGTCCTTAACAGGAAAAGAGGTCAACATTTTTGGCGACCATACTGAGGAGGTCGAAGTTTTTATCTCCCATGAATGACCCATCGAGATCCAATCCAACCTCATCTTCTCATTATATTGGATGACAAAAGAAGAATTTTGAATCAACTATATGATTTGGTCTTGAAGACAACCAAAAACTAAGAAGAACTTGAATGTTCTTGAAAAGAACTAGCTCAACGTGAACCTCCAATTCATCGAAATATTGAAAGGTAACTCCAATAAAATATTCTTAATCTCGCCACTTCAAAAAAAATTGAAGGCCTTGTAACAAGAAGTAGAATAAAAGTTATTGAACAAACAAAGCAAGATAGTAGTTCTACAATTCAAGATTTGATTTCCTTATTTCTATTATCTATTTCTCATCAAGAAGATATGGGAGACTGCAAAGAATGAAATGAAGAAGCAAGAAATGATGAAAGATGAGATGAAGGAAGAAGAAATGATGAAAGGAAAAGGAACTCGATATGAAGACAAAGGATAAGTCCTCTAGCTCTTGAAGATGAACAACATCAGCTACCAAATATTCCTCCTGGTGTATTAATAGTATTTAGTGGCAATGGCATTATGAATCCCTATAAGCACCTCGATTAGTTTCTAACAATTTGTGATATTCGTTTGGTAACACATGTTGATGTTATGGTCGTAGTTTTTCTGCAAAATTTGATTGGACTGGCTTATGGTTGGTATTTGTCTCTACCAGAAATATCAATCACATATTTTGATGATATTGAATATCCATTCATAAACAAATATGCTCATCCTGTGGCATATCATACTCCACTTACTCATTTTACTCAAATCCATTTAGAAAAGAATGAAAAAATTAGAGATTTTAATCTCTGATTTTTTAGGACATTACAACAAATCCCTAAAGACCAACATCCTAATTCTCCTATTACTTTTGGATGCTATAAAAATGTTATGCCTACAAATGTCAAATATGCAATCAAGTTTGCAAGAATTTCTACATTGGAAAATGCCATGCAAAAGGCGTAAGAAATGGAAAAAGATATGTTAGAAAGTAATGTCGACACAGATATTGTTTTGGGAAAATTTCAAAGGAAAATGGCATATATTACTATTTCAAATAAAAACACATGTATTCCAATGCGAAATGTAGAAGATAGAGGTGTAGGGAGAGGTATTTTTCAGGGGAAACCCCAAATGTGAAAATGTTCCTCCACCAAATCATGCTCCACGTGCAAGACATGATGCATAAATCGCCCAACTGAACATTATTGTTAGAAAAATGAAAAATGAGATAATTCGGTTAAGGAGAAATGAAGAACAAAGACCTTGACAACAAAACCAGAATCTTGGAGTACCTACATATGGTTTCAAAGAATGGCCTGAAAGAAACCAGAATATTGATGATCCTATTCCTAGACTGAGAGCCCCTCGATTTCAAAATCTCAATGTTGTCGTAATGGAGGAAAACATAGATGAATGCCATAAAGAAGATGACCATTTCTTGGACCCCCCAAAATTCAGTAATGAAGTATCTTCCAGAACCTTAGAATCTATGGAGATGGGTGATTATATGCTATCATTTCATAAGGATATTGGATAGAAGAAGAAGAATATTTCAATAAGGAGAAAGATAATGTGGTTCAAACTAGGGCTCAATTGAACAATATGAAAGGGAAAAATCCATTCCCGCCACAAATGGATAGAACTAAAGGATTTGAAAATGGACCAATGGGTTATTCCACTTCATAAAACTTTCTCCTCAATCAAATCCTAGAAATACAACCCAAGTTGTCCAAGGGAATCATGAAAAAGTAAGCTCTACAAGAATGGCTTACAATTTTTTTGATGATTTAACCAAGTTGCATATTACTCTTCCATTCTTGGAAATGGTAAAAATATCTCAACAGAAAGAAAATCTAGTCAAGGTATTGGGAAATGAAGACAAACATGACACAAGGATAGAAGCAATAATCATGAATAATCAACAATAGTGTATTGCTCCACTTATGAAGACATGAGGTAAAATCCCTCCCTTCTTTGTATCTTTGGAAACATCGGAATTGATATTACATAATTGCATCATGGAGAACTGTGCCACAAATAATATCATGTCTCTTTTAATAATGGAAGTCGTCGATTAAGGATGCACAAAATATTATGAGGTTGGAGAAAGTATATATGAAATTGATTCAAGAAAGGTTCCTCCATATGGAAAGATTAAGAATTTATGTGCATGGATAAGCTTTGCACCACATATTAAAAAATGTTTACTATAATAGTTGTCGACCTAACTGGAGCATATGGTGTGGTTTTAGGAAGGGAATGGTGTTTTCCTTTGGGAGGATATATAATAAATTATGGAAGTTGTATGATGCTCCCAAACAAATATGGTGGGCTTACCAAAGTGCCTCATGAGAAGAGGAATCATGTTGTATTAAAAAGGAAACAAATCGAAACAATGGGGAATTTCATTGATTTTGGTCATAGTAAGTATGCCATTTTCAGTGAAGAAGACATAAAAACTTAAAGAAATGAGTGTCTTCCATTCCAATGATTTTGGAAAATTTTCTTTGATGGTGCCTCTTCAAAATCAAGATCTGGAGCAGGTGTGGTGTTCAAAAACCCTCAAGGGGAATTGCATCCTCATGCATTCATGTTGCAATTTGAATGTGAAAACATTGAAGCAGAGTATGAATCCTTGATCCAAGGATTAACACTTTTCATCAAATGGAAATCATTGATATCATAGTCATGGGAGACTCTGAGTTAGTGGTTAATCACATTTAGAAAAAATATAATATCGAAAAGGAAAGATTGAAGGATTATGAAGCAAGAGTTTGGGATCTCATACAAACATTTAATTCTTGTAACATAACATTCATAGCAAGAGAAAAGAATCAAAATTTCAATTCATTGGCAGTTTCAGCTTCTGTTTTCAATATGGAATCACCATTCCATTTCAAGATGATCTTTCGCCCTTTAGTATCAGATAATCAAAAAAATTGGCAAGTATTTGAAAATGAAGAGCACATTATTGAATTACTTATGTCAACAAAGGTCCTAGAGAAAAGTATTGAAGGAGATGATTTTTCATAAAATCATAAGTCTAAAGACTTGGAACACAAAAGCGATCTTCATGTCAAAATTCCAATTCTTTTGGAATCTCTTTTTACTAGAGATGATCAAATATGTAAAAATAAGCCAGGTGAAGAACCGTCACTTAGAAAAATCTAAGATACTCAAAAATTGAATGTTGGAACTCAAGAAAATCCAAAGTTTCTAAACTTGGGAAGCACATGTACCAGCGATGAGACTAACAATATATCAAACTTTTCAAATAATTTCAGGATATTTTTACATGGGCTTATAATGATCTTAACAAGTTTAATAAGAGAAATATTCATCATATCATACCTATGAAAGAAGGGACCAAACTTGTTAGATAGAATCCAAGGGTGATCAACCCTAAATTGAAACCTTTGGTTAAGATTGAACTTGAAAAGATGGAAAGGGTTGGAATTATTTTTTTAGTTAGGCATTCAGATTGGATCTCAAATCCAGTGGTGGTTAGGAAGAAAAATGGAGAAATCCATTTGTGTGTTTATTTTTGAGATCTTAACATAGTGTCTTTGAAGGATAATTATCCTCTACCCAATATGGAAATATTGTTACAACAAGTAATTGGTTCTGCAATAATGTTTATGCTTGATTGATTTTCTGGATATAACCAAGTGCTTGTTGCAAGTGAAGATAAACATAAAACAACTTTTATAACACCTTAGGGAACATATGCATATATACAAATTCCCTTTGGGTTGATGAATGTTGGAGCTACATTTCAAAGAGATATGGATCATGCATTCAAGGACATGATAGGAAAGACGATGGTAGATTATCAAGATGATCTAATAGTTTATTCAAAGTTGAGAGAACAACATGTTTCAGACCTCAAAAAAAAAATTGAACGTTGCAAATTATATGGCGTGTCTCTAAATCTAAGAACTATTTATTTGCATTTTTAGAAGCGAATTTTTTGGGTCACATTGTAAGTAAAGATGGAATATATATAGATACAGATAGAATCAATGCTATAGTCGAATTGAGACCTCCTACAAGTCGTAAAGTTGTTCAGTCATTTTTTGGGAAAATAAACTTTTTTAGAATATTTTTGCCACACTATGCTTCAATTGTTAAGCAAATAAATAAGTTATTGAAAAAGGATCAAATATTTGAATGGTCTGATGAAGCTCATAAATCTTTCTCAAATATAAAGTCTGGAATTTCCATAGCTCCAGTTCTTATCAATCCTAATTTTGATAAAAATGTCATCCTATATTCTTTTGCCTCGATGGAAACTAGTGTTGCCATATTTACCCAAAGGAAGGACTCAAAGGAAGAGCATCCAATTTATTTCATGAGTAAATGTTTGCAAGAGTATGAATTGAAATATTCCCCCATGGAGAAACAAGTATTTTCCTTGGTCAAAGCTATTTCTTACTTCATAAATCATATCCTAACATCACATGTGATTGCTTATGTACCATATTCACCTATCAAGACGATGTTATCTCAACAGCTTAGAAAGGGAAGATGGGCCAATTGGTTGGCCAAATTACAAGAATTCAACATAGAAATTAAGCCATTAAAAGTTGTAAAAGGATGAAGATTGTGTAAACTAATTGGTGGAAATGATGCAGTAAACATTGTTTCATTTACTAATAACAAAATAATTGCTACATAAAATGAAATGGTGACAAAATCTGAATGGTACAAGGATATTGTCTTTTATTGGAAATACGGTCAATTTCCTATTGGGGTGTTAGCAAAAGAAAGAAGATCATTGAAAATTAAATCAAAAGCTTATGTACTAATTTATGAAATTTTGTTCCAAAGAAATTTTGATGGTGTGCTATTAAGATGTCTAAACCACTCCAAATCTACAGAAATTATGAAAGAAATAAATGAAGGTGTTTGTGTGGACATTTTGCTTCAATGGTAACATCACATAGAATCATTAGAGTTGGATCTTATTGGCCCACATTATTTAGAGATGTACATGCTTTTGTAAGAAGATGTTTGCCATGTCAAAACAAATTTGGTAGAATGAAAAGAGTTGTTATTCCATTGAAGACAATCACAGTGGATAGTCCTTTTACACAATGGGGTTTAGATGTCATTGGTCCTATAAATCCAAAATATAGTAAAGGTCATTCTTATATATTGAAAACAGCTTATTACTTCACAAAGTGGCCTAAAGCAATAACATTAAAGGAATCCAATTCTGAGCAGCATATTCAGTTCTTACAAGAAAATATTTTATTAAGATTCGACATTCTAGAGAAGTTTATTACTGATAATGGTTTTATAATCATTGGCTACAAGTTTACTACCTTTTGTGGTAAGTTTGGTATAATAATGCGACAATCATTAAATTGTTATCCACAAGGAAATGAATTGGCTAAATAAACCAATAAATATCTCATACAAATTTTCAAGAAGACAATTGTTTCAAACCAAAGAGATTGGCATAAAAAACTCATTAATGCTTTATGGGCAAGCAGAATAACACCAAAAAGTAGTATTGGACAATCTCCATTTTATTTAGTTTGTGGAAAGGATGCCATGTTGTCAATACATGTGGAATTCAATGCATTGGTCATTGTTATTGGAATTGAAGATGAAGAATGAATTACACCAATGCAAGTTTGATTTTATCAATTGATGCAATTGGAAGAGCACATGGAACAAGCAATATTGAATATTCAGAAAAAGAAAGAGGTAGTGAAGAAATATTTTGATCAAAGTAATACCAGCATATACTTCCGCAAAGACCAGTTGGTTTTATTGTGGAACAAGACAAAAGAAAAACCATCTCTTCACTCTAAGTTTGATGCTTTGTGGATTGGTCTGTATCAGATCGAAAAGATCTATGGTTTCAATCCATATATGATAAAAGGAATGGACAGTTAGCTTTTCAAATTTCATGTGATAAAATTTCAACTCCATGCCCAATGATCAAGGCCTTCTAGGTCCTTATCAACCCGCAAAGGATCACTATCTCGCATTTGCAGCTGATATGTTGATCCATTTTCATGTCATAACTTCCCTTTTTATACCAAGTATCATTACGAAGAAGAACCCTCTTTTAATCTTGATCCATAATCCTTTGCACCCCATATGTATCATAGTTCCATATTAATTCTTGGAAGAAATCATATGTTTTCAACACTTAGTCATTTCTATGATCCCCACCATGTGGATATTCCTTCCATCGGGTCTTTTCTATGCACTCTGCATACTTATCCTTTCACACGAGTCGACACCTAGATTATTTTCAAATTTTCCCCATGTGGAGTATTCAATACATAATTTTTCCTTTGCACTTCTGCAATCTCCATTTTTCACTTGACACTTCCACAATCCCCATTTTTCACTCCGCACTTTCTCAATCCCCATTTCACTTCAAGACTTAGTTTTTTTTGTAAACATCCCACACTCTCTTCCACAATACTCCGTACTTAGTAATTTTTCAACTTCCACCACCTATGTCGTAACCTATTTCTCTACATTACTTGTACCTATCTCCCTATCTATTGTAGTGTCTTATACTTAGCCAATTTCGAGTCACATCTTGTAACATACCAACCACCCATAGGTTGGGCATGCTAACCACAAGTCCCTTCTTTGGACTAATTTGATCCCTCCTCTAACTTTAAATAACAGGGAATGCATGAAATATTCACATGCATTGATCAATATTCATGCTAAACGTACAAGCAATGAAGCATACGACATGGAAAACAAGCATGCATACTCTAAACATATTGAATTCAATGATAATTACACAGTGGAATAATTCATACACATGTAATTAATACCATAACAGAGAGCACTTATATTTTATATAAGAGAACCATCGACTGGTTGTAGACTAAGGACGTTCCACCCAATCGTAGACATTGTTGTTGCAAGTCTCAACAACAATGTCACCCTCGAGCCAGGGCTATGAATCCACAAGGACGGTTCCAGAGTGTTACTCGGCTTCCCAAACCAGTCAACACTCAATCTCTCACAGGCTTGCCAACACCCACAACAATCCAAGTACCCAGCTCTCTTCTACCCAGCCTGCACAACCCAAGAGAATGGATCCCCACCCTTCTTTGCCACGCAATCCCTCAGGTAGTCCTTCTCCTTCCAAGGCTCCAGTGAAGCTGGTCTAGAATCTCCATACCAGGACTCTCAGGACTCGAAGTTGTGAGAAAAGTTGGGCATAGGCCAAAACATCTCAGATATGTAGGACTCGTTCATAGCTAGATTTCACCAACAATCTCTACAACCAACAAAATTGTGGATGTTCTTCAATAGTTTGATTTCCTTTCCCAAGCCAACTTGAATGAGGAAGATGAGTGCGGTGAAAGAGTGAATGGAGTGAAGTCTCCAAAAGAGGTGTGAAATAGTGAACAATCGGGTGAATGAATGCGTGAGGGAAGAGTGAAGTGACCAGCGATAGAATGAGGATGAGAATGGGAGTGAGAACGAATGAAAATGACCAACAAATGAGAGAATTAGTGAACGTGATAACCCACCCAACATAACAGGGATGGTTTTATGTAATTCATGGGGATCAAGAACCTCTTGGCCTTCCCCCAAGAAGCTCACGTAACTGTTATTCTCCATTAAGAAAAAATGGAGAATAAAATATAAAATAAAATGCTTATCCCCTCAAGCCCCCTCTCTTGTGGAATCATATCCCCCTATCACTCTTGTCCTTGTTTGTCTAGCAGCTAGCGAGGTATTTATTATTAATAATGATCAAAACATTACATTTCTTGGGCACACTGGCCTTTTAATAATTGTTTGGGCACTTTGGCCTCTCAGCAGTGTAATAATACATTATTTAATATGGGGGCTCAAAACCTGGGGTGTTACACATATCATGTGAAGAAATTTTCATTAACCCATTTCTCTGCAAGACTTATCTCTCCATCCCCTTCATACACCATGAGTCCCATAATTAGTGTATTTTCGCACTAGACAATAGTTCATCACTTTCAAGGAAATTATGGTTCATTAATAAGGTTCTGACTCTCAAGGAAAAAGAAGTTTGTCAGCACTAAAGGATGATTAATTATCTTGATTTCTCATGGAGCACTTTCTTATCAAGTATAATTGTTATTTATGATTCACATGTATTTCTAAAAGAAATTGTACATATTGAAAGGATATATCATTAAGGATTATTTATGAATTAGGCCTTGAAATAGTTTAGGGTCCATAACTCATTTTGTTAACCTTCACATATATCAAAGCATATTGAAAGAAGTGGAAAATATGGCAACTAGAAGAAGAAAGGAACCATTATGTGGAGACGTCGTCAAGTCTCTCGCTCATCAAAACAAGGATTTTCATTGGTCGATTTCATATTAGTTGTATTCAATCCTCTCTTATGAGCAAAAGATTTCTAGTAAGATTTGGACAATTGTTCTAGTAAAGGCCAATTACATGCTTGAAGATTTCGACCTCAGAGAAATAGTTTCTTTGTGTGCAAGTAAATTCAACTCAAAGCGCATGTTGATTCCATTCCTTGCAAAAGGAAACAACCATGTTCTCCTAACTCCAAATATATTCAGAAGGATGCTTCGACTGCCTACCCTGAACAAAGTCCTCCATATTTTGAAAGTTGGTTCCTTTCTAGAATCATAAGGTGGTGGTGTGAATTTGTTAAATGATTTATGGGCATCATCTTCTACAATGTCGGTTGATACTGCTCAAGTTTATATTAACCTACTATCTAATCAATATCGTGATTTCTCTTGGATTTTCTTACGATTGATGGGATGAGAATACACATCCCATATTCCAAGGTATGTCTTATATGTGCTACATTTTTCCTTTCAAAAGGAAGTAATATTTGACTAGGCCAAGATGAAATCAAATGAGATATCTTATCAACTCTCCAACTATATGAAGACATAGGGGTGTTTCATAACCTCGTATTTGGTATTGGTCGTTTCATATTGTAATGTGTTTGAAGGATTACCTTCAAGGGGTAATTTCGATGTTGAAAATGATCTTGCACAATTATGGTATCATGTATTGTGGAAACACAAGGCACCCTTCCATTTCTATCAGGTTCAAGACAAATTTTTCAAAGAGTTTCAATACATCCTTACTAGAACACTATTGGAGAAAGTTTCACATGAAGCTTTAGATTTTCTTAAAGGAAAAGAAATGTGTGTCTATAAAGAGAAATATACATACATTAGACTATATGGTTTTGAAGGAATACCATTCCTTCTTCTCAATTTTGTTAGTAATAGTTATTTTGGCATTGAAGTATCTAGACAATACAGGTCATGGTATTCCTTCTTTGATCAAAAGAGGAAACAACAATTCATTTCATTACCTTTCCATGTTTTCGACATTTCAGTCAAGGGATTAACCCATTTGACCCAAATTTCTGAATTTCTGAATTTGTTCAATTTGAAAAAAGTTGAATCTTGCAAGGGTTTCAACCCTGAAGGAATAATTTCTTCTCACTTATCTTCATTTGGTTACAATAATATTTTCACAATAATATCAAAGAGTATGGAGGAAGCTAATGACGATGATCCAAATACCATCAAAGCACTTTTCAGAAAGGATGAACAAACATGTGATGATGACTTGGTTACATAAGTCAATTCAAACAACTATGTTCGAAAAGATAGAATCCAAGAAGGAGCATCAACAGATAAAATCAAAGCAAAGAGGAAGAAATGAGACTAGTTCTCGCACTTGCTCTACTTCCCTCCCACACAAGAGTTCTTCCTCTGCTCAACAAGGCCAAGAGCCTAATATGGGTAAAGGAGAGAGTAATGAAAGGTATGTAGGAGGAGATGATGAAGATGACCCCCCTCATTTAAATATTGAGAAAGCACACATCGTTACACATACTAAAAGAAAAAGGAGTATTGGAAACAAGAGCACTCAGAGTTCTAAGGACCCAATGAATGATATAGTTTAAATGGAGATTGATGATAACAATGTACCTTAGTGGGTTTCATTACAAATTCTAGAGAGTGAGCATATAGCATAAGAATTGTCTCGAGAGGAACCAATTTTGTTTGAAGAACAATCATTGACCTTACACAATGCCAAGTACAATAAAGAGGAAAATAAATTGAAAATTGAAAGAGTTCATGTTAAAATAAAAATCTTACCAAAATAAGGAATTCATATGTAGATGTCTCTGGTGTCGAATCCTCTGGATTTCTTAAGTTGCACTTAACTACTAGAGATACTCTAGCTCATTCCATTTATGAGAAAGAGCTTGAAAATATTAGATTGAAAATGAGAATAAGTGAATTGGAGGACGCCCTCAGTCCCAAGCCATTATTTCTTGAACCATTATCCATCATTGCTCTAGATCCAATTCCATAAGATACACTAGGCACGACGTCCAAGGTCAAAAAATTTGCCAAGTTGTTATGTGGCATAAGGATGTATGCACAGAAAACATAAATAAATGGTTCAATATCATTTCATATTCATGGGAAGTTAGCACTAGCTTGAGGAATTTGGGACAAAGAATTGCTTCTTTTATGGAATATGTAAAACAAGATTTAGAAAATGATGAGTTTTTCTATAAAAACGCTCTCTAAGTACATTTGTGGCACGAGTGACAAGTATAGTGACTTCACTAGGAAACAACAAGACTTGCCCTATGATAACAGAATAAATAAAGTAAAGGTTGGATGGTTGGAAAGAATAGAAATCTTGCATGAATTAATTAGAAATTGCAAAAAGGTTGATGAAAAGAGAAGTGATTCATTTTTTAAATCACTTGAAATAGTTAAGAAACTTGAGGGGCCATAATTGGTTAGAGAATATAAGTTATTAACTAAAGAGAAATTGGAAATGGAGTTAAACATACTCAAAACTTTGTGGGCTAGTGAGTTTGATAATCTCACTAACTTTCCAGAGGATGAGATTAAATGATGGTTAGTTAATATTGTGAATGTTAATGGAGACCATTTTTCATTGATTTAAGAATTACACTTTGAGTTCCAAGCAATGCAAGATGAGATATTCTTGTTCCAGGTGAAGCAGAACATAACAATCCCACCGCTAAAAGAGTATATCGAAGAGTGGCTCAAGCGTTCGTTGAAATAGATAATTGATCCAAGAAGCAGTTGAGCCAAAAGGAATCAAGTTCCAGTTGTGTGTGTGTGTGTGTGTGTGTGTGTGTGTGTGTGTGTGTGTGTGTGTGTGTGTGTGAAGGCTCGAAAAAGAAAAAAGACATAGATCCATCCATCATTCCACTTTCATTTTTGTCTGCTACTATATTTGGTCCACGAGAGTCCCGTCCCAGTCCATTGGGACAAACACATTCCTTTTATTTCTAAGTATCAAGAGTGTTATGTTGTGCTTTAGGAAAAAAAATTATTTGAACTCGAACAATCTATGTGTAATATTATTTTGAAAACTCTCGCATAGATCTATTCTAGGAATTCATATGCTTTTGTGATTTCTGACTTTTATATAAGCATGAGATCTCGAGTATGTTTCCCATGTGCATCTTATGATATTAATTGAATGAAATCATTTAAATCCCTCTATTTTTTTGGACCACCAATCTATATTCTATCTTACGATTCTTTCTTCAAATATTTGTTCTCATCGCTCAAATGAATGGATGTAATTATCATGTATATTTCAATCAAGGTTGTTATTTTTCTGCTATAAATTATATGTTGTCATTTTCAGATGTTTTACCACCTAGTCCACTCACAAGTGTAGACATTATGAATGCTTAAATTTATTGTTTGAATGTGTATATTTAGAATTTGAGTGAGAAAGAGGAGTACCACCTTTATTAAAACAAAGAAGGGATCTTAATAAATTTTTTACAAGACGAGCCTTGAGGGTTATCTCAATTGGTCTAGAGCCATATATGAGTTTATCAGTATTGTTATTGGTCACGGGTTCGACTATCTTGATTCCCTAGGGGCAAGGCCCTGTAATCAGGGCCGACGGTTCACCCTGCTTACCATCCGTGGAACAATGAGAAGTATTCATAGGGTTTTTTCAAGTACATATCCTCATAAAAAAAAATTATTTATAAGAATGCCATACGAGGTTGATTCTTGTCCTTAACACGAAAAGTGGTCAACACTTGGTATATGTTATGTTGTTAGAGCAATGCCAATATATATGAGAGAACCAACGCAATGTCATTTGAAAGCTACCAAGTGCTTATTGTGGTACATCAAAGGCACCTTGGAGTGGGGGTCAAAGTATCCCATTAATGAGAAGACTAAGCAAGTGGGATGCATAGATTTTGATTGGTAATGATGTTTAGATGATATAAAATTGACATCCATATATGCTTTTAGCACTCAATCGACAATAATATAAGGGGGAAGTGCATAACAACAAGCATTGGTGTTGTTTTATGCTTAAACTAATTGTAGAGGATCATTAACAACATCACATGATAGGTTTGACTAAGAAGACTTATTGCGGAATTTAGTATGGAGCATAGCTCATTAATGTATTTATCATGTGACAATACGACTACAATGCACTTGACCAAGAAGTATATGTTACATATCAAAATCAAATATATTGAAGATCATTTTCAATATTTGAGGCAACTACAAGAAGAGGAGAAAATCAAGTTGTAGTTCTATAAGACCACTTAAAAAAATAGTAAATGTTTTCATTAAATCATCAAGAACATAAAAAAAAAAAAAAAATAGAGCATTATTTGGATTGAGGATGCATATTTTTTTCATTAAAAGGGATTTGTTGGAAATTATGAGAATTTTGAGTTTAACTCCAACTAGATGATTGTTAAAGAATCAAAATAGCATGGGGATGTGAAGGACATGTGCAAATGAGACAGATTCTTAGATATGGGCTATGAATGTTGTTATGTGAGATAGAGGTTGTAAACATTGTTGTGTGAACCAATTCTTGTAAGTCAACATAATATTGTCTTGTACTATGTTGTGTATTGTTTGTTATTTTTTTGATTAATTAAATT
>ML861477.1:20131-36253 GCA_009831015.1 Picea engelmannii | reverse complement strand
GATAGATTTCAATGATCTTTCCAATTAATCCTCTAAAGGCATAATCCATAGCTCTTTGAAATGTAGCTCCAGCATTAGACAAGCCAAAAGGCATTCTTAGATATTCAAAGGTACCCCATGGAGTAGTGAAAGTAGTTTTATGCCTATCTTCTTCCTTGAATCTAATCTGATTATATCCTGAAAACCCATCAAGCATTGAAATCATTCCTGAACATGTTACCCTTTGTAGCAATGTTTCCATCTTGGGGAGGGGATAGTTATCTTTTGTACTTGCAATGTTCAAGTTTCTGAAATCTATACATAACCTGATTTGACCATTCTTCTTTCTAGTTACCACCAAATTTGAACACCAGGAAGAATGTCTAGTTTGGGCTATTATTCCGGCTGCTAGCATTTTCTGCAACTCCTGTTGGACCAAATGAGCTAACTTGGGGTTAATTTGTCTCAACTTTTGTCTAAAGGGTTTAGACTCCTCCTTCAAGGAATGACATGTTGAATTACATACTCCCTATAGACCTTAAGCTCATCATAGGTGAAAGCCAAAACATCCCTATATTCTTTTAGCAATTTAATAATTTCTTTCCTTTCCTCTATAGGTGTGCTTTTTCCAACCTTCACCATCCTAGGCTCCTCCTTAGTTCCATTGTTAACTTCAAAGTGGTCACTTGGATTTATACCCGTTTCTTTCTTTGGTTTGTAACCATCTTGCCTGTCAAATGATCTCTCTTGTGCAACAAGGCCTCTAGGGACTAGGTTAATCTTATAATCATTTTCAGTATAATTACATCCCTCTGCTTTTTCATTAACATGGAATTCAAAAAATTCTTGCATGTGATTCAAGAACCTAATGACTTGCTTATCATCATCAAATATTTGCTAATGATCCATATTATCCGGAACTGAAGGCCTAAATATGAATTCTACTGAAATATTTTCTTTAATCAATTCATGGGAAAGTTGAAGAGTGGAAGCAGCTACAGCCAATTCATCTGCCTTAAAGTTCTGTTCTCTAGGAATCACAATAAGGTTTAAGGCATCAAGACTTTCCATGGAGTCCCATATTGCATTCCTATACCTTCTAAGCCTTTCAGACTTGCATGGAAATTTGTTCTTAAGTTGTTGGATGACCAGATCTAAATCTCCCTTTATGTTCAAACATTTGACACCCATGTCCTTGCAAAGCTCTAAACCAAGCAACCAAGCTTTATACTTAGCCACATTATTGGTAGCATCAAATTCCAATCTATATGCAAACTTAAATTCCTGACCAGATGGAGATTCAATGACTATTCCAGCACCTTTCCCAGATCTAGAAAATGCACCATCAAAGTGCATGTACCATAGTTCATTAATTCTTTCATCTTTAACTTCTTCTTCTAAAGGCTCTAAAGAATTAGTTAAGACAACATAATTTCCAAGATCATCTTCTTTATACTTTAACTCATTTCTGGGATTCCTTGGATCTTCCACATGATACCTTCTTTTCATTTATGGGATTCCTTGGATCTTCCACATGATACCTTCTTTCTAATTCTCTATTTAGTTTAAACACATCACCTTCCGGAGTGGGAATGGTGGCATAAGTTAAGTCCATTTGTATATTGCCCCCCAAATCTGCAGCTGTTTTTCTTGAAAGCAACATACCCCAAACATCTGGCACATTGATCACTACTATGTCCATTTCTATCATGGTGTCTGGGAAAGTAGCCAAGTGTACTTGTAAACTTTTAATCAAACTGTGCACCTCAATCTTTTTACTATCCATGACACACATGTTATGGTAAGGCCTTGAGATCCTTAGATTTAATTGTTCCATCACTTTCTTAGTCATAACATTTGAACTTGCCCCAGAATCAATTATGCAATTATGAAGTAGATGGTTGTTCACAAGTAGAAAAAGGAAAAATGGTTGGTTCTTTTCGTTCCCCCTATCCCAATTTTGCAAACTTACAGGTGCATCCTGGTAAGCTACTGGTGGTGGTCTATCAACACTGCTTTGAGAAGATTCTTCTATAGCTTTAAGTAGTTTCTCCCTTTGAGATGGAATCTTCATAATTTCTGCTACAGGGACCAACATTTTTGCATTATTCAACCATCCCCCTAAGTCAATATTCAATTCTGTATTTGTAGGAACAATTGATTTAGGAAGGGGAGGAGGTACCTTAGGAACATTTGCTTGAGGTTTGTCTTGATTTTTAGTTCCATTTCTTTGGTAAGCAAAGCCTTTATATTTGGCCAAATCTGATACTTGCTTGGGAGTAGGCTTTGGACCAAACTTTTTTGTTGCTCTATCCACTACATCATTCATGCAATTTACATCCTCACCATACTCAGTTAATTCCATCCATTCACTCATGCCAACATTATACTTTCGACCACACATGTTCACTTGTTCATTTTCTGATCTAGAGAACCCTTCATCACCACAAATTTCAATGAAGATTGGGCAAGTAGATTCTTTGTGAAATTCCCCACAAGGCCTACAATAAGGTATAGCTTGGTGATCAACCAAGTTAGTAGACTCAAAAGGATTAGGTGGCCTTTGATCTTGAGGTGGTGGTCTCTTTGGCCACTTATCATTTGGCTTATGATGGGATCTATTAGATTGAGCCGTCTCCATGGCTATCAACCTATTTTCCATGGCATTCATTTGATTAGCATGGTTAATCTCCATTTTCTTGATTAGTTGAGTGAGCTCCTTAATGCCATCATTAGAAGACTCTTGGTTTTCAACCTTCTTCTTCTTCTCCTCATAGGTTTTGGAAGAAGTTCCTCTTGAGAAACCAGGAATATTTGACTTCCTAGCATCTTGCATATTCTTATCTATCCTTACAACATAGTTTTGTGCATCCCTTAGAATTTGTGGTTCTTTATCCCTTAATTGATATCTGATTTCTCCCTCAAAGGCTTCCATATAATGAATTAAAATAGATGCATCAAGAGGCTTGATAGTTGTAAGGAGGCTTTTAACCAAGTCATTAAATTTCTTATTGAATTCTTCCATCGTTTCATTTTCTTTCTTTTGACTTGTGCTAAAGGCAGCTAACAAATGACGATCCTCTTTCTGATCACCCCATCTTTCTTTGAAGGCCTTTTGAATTTCAACCAAGGTGCTAAATTTGTTAGGATCCTGTTCTGAGAACCACTCACCTACATCCTCTTCAAGAGAATACACAAAGAGGGTCATCTTGACATCTTCATGATTGTGACCATTACACCACTTACTGACACATAAGTCGAAATTCAAGATGTGAGATCTGGCACTAACAACATTGTTTCCCTGAAAGGCAGGCGATTTCTCAATAACTTTGTCAGGAATAGCATGAGGAGAACCTTGAATTTTTGCAAAGTTACATGGCCTTAGTAGGTCACCCATAATTGAAGTAGGATTAGTTGTTGTAGGATTATTATGTGCAAACAAAAGATGGATATCAGAGATTGCTTCTTCTCCTAGACTTTCAAGTAGCCTATGAGGAGCAAGTTTGTTTATTCTCCTCCTATACACCTTTTCAGGTTCAGGAAAGGAATAAACCAACCCTTGCGGATTGCTCCTAGTAGTATACCTCAAAGAATTATCAAAGGGAGTCGCCACTTGGAGACTAAGCAATGTCGAATAACACAACTCAAGTTAAAAAAATTTAGGAAAAGTTTTATTACTTTGTTTTTAAAGAATTAATTAGAGTTTGTCAATTAACCATTGATAAGAGACTTATCCTCGACGACGACGCCAAAGATGTTACCGTCCTTATACACACCAAGTGGGTTGGAGACTTCTCCACATTAATAGGTGTGTATAAGGACAATAACAATACCAAAGCCAATCCATTGGGCCATGTAGTCAAATCAATATAAACCTCCCACTGAAACACTAAAACACAAGGGGTCTCATCCAAATCCGCTACCTGCTACCACCCATTGTACACTCCTCCATGTGGTAAATGTGCTGATGTCGACACGAGAGAGAGTCACTTAATCAAATGTCAATAACGTAAACACCTGTCAAGTGCGAAGGAACACCACCAATAATGACAATGGGTCCTAAGGTACGAGCACAACCTGTCATTGTGAAAGATGTTTTGAAGTCGAACAGTGACAATGATCATCTAATCAAGGCCCAATAATACTCAGCCTTGTTAGATGCGAGATAATTGCCAATAAGGCTAACGACTACCAAGGCGCTCTACTTCTGGGTCATCCATAGATAATGTGTCGAAGTCAATACAAGATGACCTGCTGATAAGAAGAGAAATGATGTCTCTCTTCCCTCAGCGCGAAGTGATAACTCAAGAAGATCAAGATGAAAGAACCAAGTACCATATCCCTATGCTGGATGGGGGGGTGACTGACTCAAAGTAGAAGGCTCAATGATAAGAGATGAGGAGACAAAACATAAGACAACTCAAGACTCTCCTGTCTCCTCAAACTACCCATCCTAATGGCTCAATGCTTCGGGAATGATGACAAATGGAACCCCTATCCAGACTCACTCTATTGATAGACACAAAGGCTCGACATGCATAAGATAGACATTCAAATTTTCACCCAGGAAAAACACTAGTGGACAACCATTTATTCATGGAAGAAAAAACATGCAAGACATGACCGCATGCTGATATAATTAGGCAAAAAATCAGCGACACTTATGCAAATATTGAAGTAGATAACCGAAGGGAAAAGACACTGCAAGGACAATGTAGATTGCTATCCTAAAACTGTAAATAATCAACAAGAAGGAAATACTGAAATGACAACGCAGAAAGGAAAGACAACTACCCTAGACCCAAAATTTTTACCTCAAAGCTGCCATGATTAAATCATCATATTCAAAGGATAAATGTAGCCATGCAACCAAATGATCAGTTCGACTAGAGAGGTGAATAAAGTTGACCTTCTAGGGGGACCAACCATGAAATCTCATATAACCCAAAGCTACCTTGATGCACTTGCTAGTGAAGGCATAGTTGAAGGTTGCTAGTTGATTGGAGGCTATTGGTTGGGATTTAGAACATGTTATTTCAACAGTAAGAAGCGTGAATGTATGAGAGCCAAAACTCTTAGAATCTATCTGCTGAAATACCTCCATCATCCTGAGCTCGACCAGGTCATGACGAACTCTGATATCCAAGCTCTAATGAATCTCAGGACCCTGAAAAACAAGATCTAGTTTCTGGACTGTAGGTAGAGTGTAAGGGACATCATCATCTAGTTGAACCAAAAGTGGCTCCTCCTGCTGTAATGGTATCTGATCAAATGGTTCCTGAACCATTGTTGTGATAGGTAAGGATGAAGCCTCTACTAGGATGGGCACAAATGAAATCCTTTGTTCACTGACCTCTACTTGGTTTACCTGTGGTTCCTCCTCTTGAAACTTTCATCCTCTTGAAATTTTTCATCTTCACTACTGGGAGGAACCAATGAACACTCTTGAGTATTCAAATCTTCATCTTTATCTTCTTTGAACTATGCCTATGACTCAAATGGTGCAACTATGGGTTTCAGATCATCGAAGCCTGAATCATCGTCCACCTGTTCTTCTCTTGAAATTTGACAACATGACAGGTTCTCTTCTATAGCTGCCAATTTTCCTTGCAAGGCGTGAACTATCGGAAGGAGAGGAGTTGGTATGTCTCTATTGTAGCATTCCTCTATCATATCAAAAAGTCCCTGTAGTCTATGGGCAACTTTAACAAAAGAAGATGCATTATTTCCATCATAGTTTTTTAGAATAGCTAACATTCCTTGCAACTCTTGGGAAGTCATAAGGATTTCCTGTTCAACCATTGATAGAACATGGATCGAGGAAAACTCATAGGCTACAATATTATCTTGTTTATCTGACTATCTCTCAATGAACTTCCCTTGGAATGAATCCCATCCATCAATTGAGGCATCTGGAAGAGATTTGTACCATGCTCGTGCCTCCCCCTCGAGGGTCGACGCAAACATCCTCATCACCACATCCTCATGTTCCACCTCAAAATCACTCACCACTTGTAAAAAATTATCTAAGTGCTCCTCAACTGATTCTCCCAACTGCCTTGCAAACAAAGGTATGCGTTTAAGCCACTTATGTGCAGGTAAGTCATGGGGATAATCTGGGAATGCAACAAAATTTAGTGGGTCAAAGGCGGAAAATATCCACCTTACTGGTGGCCTCACAACTGCATCCCTATTGTTAATCTCAGATAGAATAAAGCACAACTGCCACCCAACTACTAGCTCGAGATGGAAATAAAAGGAAAGATAAAAAGGTTGAAGATACACTCACCATAGTGCTCGTTGAAAAAAGAACTTAACTAAGAACTCATACCCTTACCAAATTCAAGACGAGTTCTTGGTGAAGGAATAGTCTTGTTCTGAGAAAAGGTGTTAGGGTTTTTTCAAGCTCGGAACTAGACGTTGTGAGGGAATCGAAACCGAAAGATCTTCTTATGTAAGTCCCCTGTGGAGTCGCCAGGTGAGTTAGAAAAAATAAAATAATTAAAGAAAAGACTCATCGAGTGTCGTTTACCAAGGCTGGCGTTCCCTGACAATGGTGCCAATTTGTTAGCACAAATTTTTACCCTCCATTTTGAGTTGATATATGTGTTAAGACAACGGTAAAAACTAGGATAATTAAGTGAGTAAGGCCCCAAATTGTCACTAACCAAACCCTCTCCGTTTGGGCTAGTGCTTGCTAGCCTCTAGGGGGAGTCCTTAAGCACACTGAAGCTCCTTACTACTGATCTAAATTCTGATTTCTGAGTTAAAAACCAAAAAACAACAAACTGTTTGTCTTGGACAGCATGTAAAAACGGCCCAAAACGATGAGGAAAAGTGATTATTTTTGCTTGGAGGGAACCTACATGGTTAGCACAATGATAATAGACTGGAAAAGAGGCAAAAAAACTATTCAAAGGATCGAAATAATCACAATAAACAGTTCAGAAAATGACAAATCAAATCACAAATTTACCTTAGTACCGCCAAGAAAAGAGGTTTGAAGACAAACACACACTTCTTTATTAATCAAGCTTACAAGAGAGTTGATTGTGACACACTTGGCAAGCCTACAACCGGTACAATGACTACATTGCTCAGAGAAGAGCCACTAGACTAGAGAAGAAGAGAGAGGAGAATGAGAGAGACACTATGTTGCTGCTACAATGAACCCGCCAATAGTGAATGTGAAGCATCCAATATATAGCTGAGGAGTGTGAATAAAATAGGAGTTAATGCGCATGAGGGAATAAGTGTGAGTGATAAATTTAGAAATTAATGCGCATGAGGGAATGGAAAGAGAGTTAACTCATGTGAAGAATAGGAGAGTTAACGCATGGTGGAATAAATTAGGAATTAAATGCATGTTTAAATGCTAAATTTGGCCAAGTAATGAGTGAGTTTTAGCCAAGGGGAAATCCGTCCTATTTTTTAGGGATTTTCCTAAATTTTAGGACATTTGCGTTTAAAGGAAATTAAGAGGAATTTGAGGAAATTAATGCATGGAAAGTGAAGATATGTCGAGTGAGGAAAAATTAGTAAGAAAATTAAGCCTTGATTGGGGAATTTTGTCCTATTTTTTAGGAAATTGCAGTTTAAACTCAACTAAAGGTGAATTTTATGGAGTTGATGCATGGCAAGTGGAGAGGTGATTATACAGAGGAATATACCGGTAAATTTAGGCCCAATTATGCGACTCCCTTATCTCAATTAATTTATTGATTATATGCTCAAGTCTTAGGAAAATGCGCCCTATGCTAGGTGGATGCCACATCACTCTGTAGATCTGCCACATGTCCCCTGTGAGGGTGCCACTTGGCACTGCATGGATGATGATCGTACTTGCTAAATATAGAACTTTCTAAAAATAGAATCCAACTCCTAAATTTTAGGAAACTATCCACATCATCCAGGAAGTCTAGGAGAACACCGCCACATGTCACTGTCTAAAAATAGACACTGCTAAGAATAGAAAGTTGTCTGAATGCCTTTGACTTTATACTCATTGAACTCATTTTTCTGTAAGGGATCCGAATCTGCAATCAGAATTGACATGCGAGCCCGGGTACTCAACCTGCTAAAAATAGTAAACTGTGCCAAATCATCCCAGAAAAGATCCAAAAGACTCAGAATGTCGCAAGGATTCACAATATGTGCTCAAAATTTAAATCTGGGGCCTAGAGCCCCAACTGCTAAAAATAGAAATTTCCTGCATGTTGCCCGGAAAAGTGCTATCAGGCCTAGAATCATGCAAGGGCTCTCCCTGTATGCTCAGAACTGCTCCAAACTGTCAAGAGACCCACTCAAACCGTGTCTCCTAAAAAGTAGCAATGCCTGCTGTATGTAGACATCTCTCTCAAAATGCATGGGAAACCAAGCCAACTCTAACTCTAAACCAAACGACGATGTACCGATCAGATACCTGCCTTTGATGGGAACCAACCTTTGCTAACCACAAGTGCTAAACTCTCAGAGAATCTCAGAATTCCAGCCAAAATAGTGCATGCTGGCCCTTAACCCTCAAGATTTTCAAGCGTGAAAATCTAGGGGTTAACAGGGCCTAGGTGCACCCATATCTCCTAGTGATGGCAAATGACATCGTTCTATAACTTTCTTTGCAACCAAGTATATTTGCTTGCAATTGTTTACCGAGGTTGTGTTATCCTTCTCTAGTGTTGTACTTGCTGTTTGACCACTAGACAAGGTTGCATAATTCAACTAGTTTTCCTTTTCTGTCATTTTTGGTAGATATGCTAGTGCGCCTTCTCTTCCATCTGCCACTTCTTCTGCTCATCCATGCTGAGCCAAATTCCATATAACACCACTTTTTTATTTTTGATCTTCTCTAAAAATGCAAGGAATTGTGTAGCAATGTCTTGGAACTTTTTAAGACTTGTATAAATCTACTTTTGGATTGTGTTGAGCTCATCTTGTAACTCAAAGGCACAAGCTTTGAATTCTAGTAGGCTGGACATGTTGCATTTATAGTGAGCTACCTCTTGTTCCAGTGTCCTTATTCTTAGCTTATATTCCTCTAGTTCTCTAGTCATGTTCCAGATTTTTAATTTTGATGTTTGGGAAAATGTAACCCCTGTGGATGCTGTGGCAATGGGATTTCCTTTGATATCATCGATCAAAGGGGGTTTTAGTCGTGACCGTGAGTTTAGGGACTTCCTGTAGCTTCATTTTTTTATGCAACTGCTTTACAATCTTCCTCCTTGCCTTGTCAAAACAAAAGAGTCGAGGACTGCTACTCTGTTTGACTTCCTATTCTTCTTGCTCTAAAGGATTTGGGGTTCACCCACCAACCCTTCATGAGGTCCCTGCACTGTAGAGGAAATTGCAACATCCACTCGTCGTCGAGATCTATCTGAGCAGGTGGAAATTTATAACAGACTTCTAACCTTGAAGTCTAAAATGAAGCAATAGCTTTGTTGTTGGTGTCTTTGATCAGGCGATTATCAATATTTGCCCCATTGATGAGCCAAGAGATGATCTCTGCATAGGGGAAGATAGTAGGTTTGGTAGCCACTCTATGAAACTGTGACTGTTTGATGGATTGGTATACACCGACATCATGGTTGGTGTCACTAGGCAGAAGTGGCTTTGAAACCCTCTTGGTGATAGCCTTTTACCTCTTTGAAGGTCTGAACTCTGTTATCTTCTTATAAAACTTTAAAATGTTGCATAAGAAACAACTAGAACACAGTCACAGTTGGCAAAAAATGCTCTCCACTTTATTTCCAACAAGTAAAAATGAGGGAGGCGCCCTCCTTTTATAGGAAGAAAAGTCTCCAATACCATCAACACAATACCTTGGGCTAAATGAAACCATGTGCTCAATACAAGTGTTAATCATAACCAACTCCACAAAGGTGGGGTGCCCTTATCTCAATGAATAAAGTCTAACTAACTCTCACACGTGTGGTCATGCATGGAGAACAAGTGGTGCACCTTCCTTATGACAAGAAAATAACCAACTCTCACACTTGTGGGGTCAAATGAGGTCAAAACTCAAGTGCCCCATTAACTAACTCATCAAAGCTGTACCAACTCTATCCACACATGTGAGACTAAGAGACAGAAAGTGCGTCCCTTCTAGAGGGTTGTGGAAGCTTCACACATGTGGACATGGTGAAATACACTAGTGCACCCCTTCTAGAAGCATCTAGAGGCTCATGTGAGAGAGGAAAATGTCCCAAAGAGTGTTCAAACGTGTGAAAAAGAGGAAGTAGCTCAAAATAATACAACATGAGTCCCCATGTGTGAGAAATAGGCTCAAGAAAGAGGGGTGTTCCCAATATGTGCTAGAGAAATGAAGTAATAACCACAATATCATGTCCATATGTACTCCATGTGATGCCAAGTGTACATAATGCCGATGTGGACACCTTTGTGATGATGTGGCATCCTCGTCATCATCCACTATGCTATTGCAAATCCCAAGAAAAGGTACATGGATCCCAATGTAGGTACATGGGTCTCGAGGCAATGATAGATCTCGAGGCATGATGCACGGATTTCAATGTAGGGCACCCCACTTATAATGATGAGTCAAGCTTCAAACTCAAGTCATTAGGTAAATCACATCTAATAATTCCCTCTAACAACCTCATAACATTAGTTAATTTTATACATTTTCCTCTACCATGGTAGGACAACCTTACCCCTATCAAGTGTGTTAATGCTTACATGATAACTTGGTTAGAGATGGGTACATGATGAATAATTAATGGAAAAGGAAGGGGAAAATTTATGCTTTGACCCTCAAAGTCATTTTTTAATGAGTAAGGTTTATAAACTGGTCCGAATAGCTATTTTAAAGCTAGGAATCTTCATTTTATACATCATAAAGCCTTTGAGAGGGAGCTTTGCTTAGAGTTACCATTTCAGAACCTTTATTTACCCCTTTTCTTTATCTTTTTTTCTTAGTCCTTTTCTTTAGATAATGCATTTTTAGTATAGGACTTTAAGGGGTGGGCCTTTTTTAATGAAGTGGCATAGCTCTAGCCTATTATTTTTCTTTTCTTTTTCATTTTGGCTCTTTCCTCTAGCCATTTTGACTTTATTTGACTTAGGCTTGCATTTTTCTTCAATTTCTTCATTAGACCTTGCTGGATGACATGTGATAAGTCAAATCATAAGCAAGAAATGTATTTTTTATGAACAAAATGGAAACGAAAGGGAAAAAATGGAAAATTGTTAGGCATAGTTAGGATATGGGGTATGCTATGCTGCTCAACTCAAAACACTAGTAGTACTATGTGGCCTAGGTCATGACACACTTTTCTAAGGACAATTATGTCCCCCCATGGTATAAGAGACAAAATAATAAAGTGTTTATTGTTAAAAGGAGTTATCAGTGTTGATGTATTTAGCATCAGACAAGTACTTCCACATTGGCTTGGTGTCTAGCATGTAGAGGTCATCTGTAATGCCTCTCAGAACCTTAGGAAATTCACTTTATTAAGTGATTAATAAAGTGAATGTACTTTTGTAATAAAGTGAGTTTAATTTAATTAAATGCCTAAATATTTGGTATTAGTAATTAAATTAAGTCCTAGCCATTAGATCTAAAGTGAAGGTGAGATTTAATCTCAACCCTTGATCACTTTGGAGATCTAGGGTTTTGGATTTAGGGTAATCTCAAGGTTATAAAAGGAAGCCTATGTGAGAGGATGCAATACACATAGATACACACAAAGTGAGAGAGTGAGCTCATTGATTGGGTGGAGAAGGACATTCATCCAAGTGTGTAGGGAAGGGGTTGAGGAAAGGGGCAGCAAGGGAGATAGTAACCGACCAAGAAGATCGAAGGACTGATCTTGAGGTTTGTAGGGCTTGGCTATCTGCTGTTTTGTATTCCTAAGGTGGGCCATTATCCCAGGAAGGGAGCCCAGATTAATAATAATAAATCTCACATAATTGGTTTTCCCTTTGGGGTTTTTCTAGGGGTTATTTACCCAGAAATCTCTTGTGCAATATGTGTGGTTTCCATTTTATATGCTTTCGCTGTATGTTTTGTTAAATAACTCAGCTGTGCTTTTATTCAATAAATCAATTTTATTTGGAATTATTTGTCAGTGTTGGGTTACGAAAAATTAAGAATTAGTTCATACCCATTGTTTATCACTTTCATGACAAGGTTAGAAAACATCACACCATGTCTAAGCAAGAAACTCACACATGAAATCATAGCACATTAACTGAAGTAAATATCATCATGAAGTATCATCTGTAAGTGCACATATGATCTGAGATGTGAGGCATAAGAGTTTATATACCATGGTAGAGCTGTTTGAAAGAACTCATGTATGTGTCTGATCGAAAGAAGTGGGAGAATAGTTCTGAATCTGAGGGGATGAGCAAGAGATCTCATCAAAGCAACATCATCACACTCGGATGATTGTGTCTCTATAGGTAGTTACCCTGAAGGGGCTACTGGTTCAACCTAAGAACAAGGCACTCCATCAATGAAGCAAGAAATGGTGTTGTAAGCCATGTAACCATGCCTCCAAACATGTGGAAGTGCCACTATCAAAACAATATAACTCTGCTTACACCATTGCTCTTGCCCCAAATGATGAATGGTGTTCAAACAAGATAGTACAAGGTACATGGCCTCCAAGTCTCTCCTCACAAATTGTAATCTTTCATGCATTGTTGGTGAGAGAAAGATGCCAAATCTCTAACATCTTGTTGAATCTGTACCTGCAAGGTGAATTAAAGGGATGGTTGTTCGTTATAGGATGGATCAAAAACTGCACATCCCTATCACATGCTACAAAATGTCTTCAATCCTAGTTTATTACAAAAGACTTGAGAATGTTCACATAACTACTGATTCTCAAGGGGCTTTACAGAGAAGGCATGACCCCAAAATGCCAAAGAGAGCATAAATGAATTTTGTTGCTCGTATTCTTCCTATCCTAGTTGTCCTAGTATACTAATCATATTCTATTTATGGGTATGCTACACACATGGCCACAACTGAAGATTACACACATATTCTCAACACCCCCACTTCATTTGAATAAGGAGCCATGTGAGACGATATTATAATACACCATGTTTCCCCCTTAATGGAAGCTCACATACATTGATATGTGTTCATAGATGAATGAATGTGGGCTTTGGAAGAGATCTAGTGAAGATATTTGCAAGCTAATTTGTGGAATGAACAAAGATTGGCACAAGCTTTCCTTGAGCATGGAGATGCCAAATGTAATGCATTGAAATCTCAATGTATTTGGACTTTTGATGATTCACTGGATTACAAATAAGCTCAATAGTACTCTCTCACAAAATAGGATGAAAGAACTATGTTGAGCAAGATTTAGCTTACCAAGGAACATTCACATCTAGGAAAGATACTTTCTTGCATGAACTACACTAGGATATTCGACTTTAGTAGAGGAGAGCCCTACCCCCTGTTGCTTCTTGGAATACCAACTAATCGATCCAAAACCAATGTGGAACAAATACAATGGGGTGGAGTGTTGCTCATCAAGATCACTTGCCTAGTTGATGCTAGAAAAGGCAAGAAGATGGATGTTTTCAATTGCTGTGTAGAGAATGCCCATGTGAGTGGTGTCCCTAAGATAACATAGAATTTGCTTGGTAACCTGTCAATGACTCTCATGAGGTTCTTGCACGTAGTGGGTAGACATACTGACTGCAAAGGAGATATCTGGCCGAGTATGAGTAAGATAAAGTAAACAATTGACTATAGATTAAGAAATAGATGCATCAAACAAGGGTGAAGGGCACTTGGCATGACACTTCATCTCAAAAGCAATGGCAATACCAATTGACTTGTAGTGTTTCATACCAAAGCGTTGCAAGAGATCCAAGGTGTACTGTGGTTGAGAAAGAGAAATCTCAATAGAGGTCTAAGAAATTTGAAGCCCCAAAAAGGAACGAAGCAACCCTAAATCGGTCATCTCAAATGAGTCCTTGAGCTACTGCTTCAAATCATTGATTATGGATGTGGAGTCACTAGTCAAAAGGAGATCATCCACATATGGCACAACAATAAGAGTTTGGTCATCATGATGGCGAATGTAAAGATCATGCTCAAACTTGTAGTGAGTGAAGCCACGACTAATAAAGAAATTGTGAATCTTCTCATATGAGGGGCAAGGTTCCCGCATATAAATCTCTTCTTGAAGATCTCCATGGAGAAAAGTACTTTTGACATCCATCTAATGAACTTGCCAAGTCAGTGAAGCAGCTATAGATAGAATCATTCAAATGGAGTCCATACGAGCAACTAGAGCAAATGTCTCTAATAGTTGATGCCTTCTTTCTAGGAGAAACCTTTGGCAACCAGTTGTGTTTTATGTTTCTAGAATATTCCATCTGCATCACACTTGGTTTAATACACCCACTTGCAACCAACTAGATTCTTACCCTTGGGTAAGGGGACTAGATCCCAAGTTTTATTTTTCATTAGAGCAACGTATTTGACAGCCATAAGTTATAACATCCTTTCATTCGGTGGAGTTTTTTGCCTAATTAAAAGTAGCAGGATTAACATCAACCTTGGTAACAAAGGCTCGTGAAATAGGGAGCCTTTGTCAGTGTTTGAGTTCTCCTTTAGGGGGAAGGTGAGGAATAATGTCCTATAGAGTGGATGTGGCCAACTTAGGCATTGGTCATGACCTAGCTAGTGTGGAAGTAGAAGCAGAAAGTTCTGCAGTGACATTGTGATGAGGTAGCTCAATCGATAAGAGATTGGAGGGAGGTACTTGAGTAGAAGAGTCTTCAGTGCTAGCAGTACCAGACAAGTCATCAATATGGGCCTCATCATGGATTGTTGAGTGAGTCATTGTAGAGGAGGTGCTGGCAAAAACACCAAAAGGAGAAGGATCATTAGGTCTTGAAAGAGAATTATCGATTGAAACAATTGGAGATGAATCTTCCACATATTAGAGTGGGGTAAGATGTCGACGGACCACGGGAAAGAACCTCTTCAAAGACAACATCTCTCCTTTCAATCATCTTATTGGTGGAAGGATAATAAAAGCAATATGGCTTCGAAGTTTTATTGTAGCCCACTAGGATGTAGTGTTGGCTCTTAGGTTGTAACTTGTTGCGCTTTCCTTTGGAAATATGGGCCCATGCATAAGATCCAAAGACTTTAAAATGCACAACAGAGGGTTTGTAAACATACCATTTCTTAAAAGGAGTCATATCCCAAACATCTCGAGTAGGCCTTTGATTGATGATATGAGCTTCACAAAACATTGCTTTTGCCCAAAATTTAAGCTCCATCTAATGAGAATGCAACATACAACAAGCCATTTCCATAATGGTTCTACTTTTTCTATGCCCTACTTCATCTTGTCGAGGGACATGTTTTTTCCAAATAATGCCATGAGATGTATGAAATGAATGAAGGGCATCATCGAAGTGCCTATCTCCATGATTAGTCTTGATAGATTTGATCATGCGATTGCTGTGAATTTCCGCCAAGGATTTAAATTCCTTGAACTTCTTTAGGGCTTCATCCTTGGATTGAATAGTATATATCCAAAAAAAGCGGGTGAGGAGATATTTAGCCCCACCAAGAGGAGTGGTCATAGGACCCCAAGTATAAATATGAACCAACTCAAGAGGGTGAGAGGATTGCCTTGTTAAATTTTTGGGAAAGCACTTGTTATCCCCATTTCCTAGGGATAAGTAAGGAGATGATGTCTCGAGGCCCTCAGGTTGCAGACATGGAGTACCGAGAGATAGATGGCTGACAACGTCCACTTGCACAGACAAGAGGCCCGCCTCACCACCATAGATCTCAGATTCATCACGATGGTATCCGCCACACCAACTTGCTTCAGGAAGGCATCGGGTCTTGCTCCATGAGGTACAAACTAGGTGTTGTCGTCCTAATACACACTTGCAAACGTGAGCTAAGTCCGACTCACTTAGTGTGTCCATGGAGGCACAATGCCTAGGTTCACAGCCCACGCTGTCACTTTGACTTGAACCTCTTCCGTCCAGGCTTACTCCTAGGGAAGCCAAGGGGGGTAGACCCTAGTTTCTAGATGAAATTAACGTTATGTTCTAGGAGTTGATTTTAATTGGTTGAAGGTTTGGGGGGAAAGACTAACCTATGATGCAAAGGCAGCAAATGCAAGATGC
>ML861476.1:9915-24126 GCA_009831015.1 Picea engelmannii | reverse complement strand
AGTGCGAGAAGTTCGCACCCTGGCTTAAGGCAGCCTGCGAAAATGGGTCATTATCGCATCCTGATATACTAGCAGCCTGCGAACCCTCTTCAAAAGTATGTTTTCTGGGAAGAGATGAAGGTAACTTTTCTCAGGAGAAATTTCTTATGAAGAGCCTGAGTACACCATCATTAATGCACCATCACGATGACCAAAATCATGGGTAATAGAATTCCCCCCAAAGTATGAGGCTGGAATCAGTGACATCCGAAAGACTTTGTAAGCTACATGTGTGTGTCGAAAACCAAGAGCGCACCTAATCGAAAACCTGCGAACAACAAAGCATCTGTAGAATATCGTATATATTAATTCTGAGGTAGGCATTCCCATACTCAGATCATAGATGGATGACATTGTAGACATGGGTCATGGCCACCAATCATACACTGTGGATCCATCCCATCAAAATATAGCATAGCCACCAGGAATACACTGTGGATCTATGTGAGAAATTTCAAATTAAGATGACATAGCCATGAGACATACACAGTGGATATATGTGTCACAAATTATACATACTCCATTGCAACCTGAACAAAGAGATGATATCCAGGGTCTTCAATCTCGTCGCCCTAAAAGTACGAATCTAACCATGTGATTACATGTGTTGAAGTAAAACATGGTAGAAACCACTTGATTACCGATTATTGATGAAACCATTAACAAGTGCGAGGGAAATCACCATTGATGTCAATGACTCCCAAGGTACTCTAGTACAATCCATCGAGTGTGAATAAGTGGGTTGAATTCGAACATCCAATGGAATCTTTCAATCAAGGGTCAGTGATGTAAACCCACTGTCGAAAGCGAGGAAACCTACCATTGAGGCATGCAAGCTCCAAGGTACCAAAGAATTTCTAAGTCTTGTTTCTGGATAATGAGCTGAAGTTGACAGAACAAAACTCGTCACAGGAGGGCCTTGATGTATCCCCCATCAATGACACGAAATGAGTAACAGATTTTGAAGGTGAAATAGAGTATGATGTAAATTTAACTGGACACAGGGAAGGGCGACACGGAGAGAATGGACAACTGTGGATGACTGAATCAATAGAGGTTTCAGATGGACTTCTCTTGAACATATGAACGACATGACCAATGATTTGGCAACATTGACTCAAAGATGACACAGGGAATGACCTTGTAGAAAATCAAATGAGAGACAAATGGATTTTCCAAACCGGCTTCAAATATAATGAATAGGGGGTGTCATGTTCAAGAGTGACACTTACTGCCAATCAATACGAAGATGATAACATATCCCTTTCCCAAATTTTCCCCCACCATTTCTGGAGAGTACCTCTTTATTTTTACGCAAGCTTGAGGAGGATAACATATGCTTGTTGATATAAGCTTATCCTTCAGATAAGTCCTTCAGAGTATGTTTAACGAACCCTAAGAAGGAGTGGTTCGGTCCCATTATGGGTCTATCGATGTTTGTTTAACGAGTCCAAAGATAGAAAACTCGAAGGTTTTTCATGATTATAGAGTTTGGAAAAACACTTAAAAGAGAAATCTCTCAGTTCCTTTTTTGCAAAATAGTCTGGATGAGACCGAAAAAGAGATAAATTATCGCTCACCAGATGCTTTCTTCAAATACTTTATCGAGCGTGAAAATAACAAGGTCGCTCGGCTATCTTTTCATGTTTAGAGAGTCTGAAAAGATCTTAAAGAGGACTCCAGGGAGGTTCCTTTTTAGTGTAACCTTGTTGAGCTCGAAAAAGTGATAAAAGTATGCTCGATCGCGTTCTCATGTATTTTTGAGTGAGAGAACGGACAAAGACCACGCTCGAGGTTTTATACAAAAACCATAAAAAACAATCAAAACATGCGCTAGAAAAAGAAAACTTATGTCTGCATCCATATATATGAACATCGAAGTCATTACACCTACAAAAGTTACACTCAAAAGGACATTAGGGTTTAGGTTTTAATCAATAAATAATTATAAAATATTCAAATAACATGGTAAAAGTAAATATAAAGAAATAAAAACTCTTTTTACCATATCATTTTCACTTTTCACTATTTGAGCCCAAAAACCCCTCTTTTACCCTCGAAGTTTGGCGTCAGATTGTAGGAGTTACGAGAATCCATTCGACAAGTCGTCAGTGACAGTGAGGTAGGATCTTTGTCCTCTACTCTTTCATGGTTTTATTTTTCATTTTCATTGGTTAAAAACTCATTTTTGGGTTGGTTTGGTAAGCCCTACTTGCACTCATCCATTCTCGCAGGTGGGCTACACGAAACTTGCGAGAATGGGTCATTCTCGCAGGTGAGCCCACAGCAGCATGTGAGGTTCTCACACTATGCCTGAAGGGCACTTGCGAGAACCGCAAAGAACAATTTTTTTTAAAATATTTGCTCAATGGAAAAGAACCAATTCATGAATAGAGTTACTAATCCTCTTTTTGTGCTTCTTATGCAGGTAGTTGGCCATCAAAATGGTTCTTGAATGGTGTGAAAGGGAGCACGAAGAAGAAAATTCCATTGTCGGAAATCATCCACCCACTATTGCCGCTTTGAGAAAATGTGGCCTTCTGAAGTACTTTTGTATCCCGGGCATGAGGGCCCAAGTATGGTTATTAGAGTACCTGGTGCATATGTGGAATCTCGATCAGCAGATATTCCATGTGGGGGTCCACACACTGTCCTTAGATATTGAGTACATTTACTTTTTGACTGGACTGTCATGGCGGGGGTACCATGTGAGCCTGATTGGTAGCAGAGGTGGTGGGCTACCCATGAGTGAGTACTGTCACTTACACTGTGTTCCCGAGGTAGAGAGGACGAAAGGAAAAGTAGCTATTTGGGGGGTACAGGATTTGACCCTCTGTACTATATTGTTCATCATAGCTCGGATGGCTGGGAGTTCCGCTCCTCACATGGCGCTACAGAGTTACTTCCAGTATGTCATAGAGTGTACTGAACCTCGGGTTTTCAACTAGGCAGATGTTGTGCTTCGTAGTATGAAAAAGTAGTTGACCAAATGCAGACGAGGCGACATGAAGCAATTCGGGTACGGATCTTTGTTAGTGTCTTTCTTTCTCAAGAGGGTTCCATTATTAAGGCTGCAGGTTGAGTGGAATTTACCAGCTCCTAGGGATCCAAGAATGCTGAGATGGTGTCAGCTCATGGCCCAACACGTATCTGGACCAATCATCAAGTATGATGATTCCTTCTTCAATTGGCTGCAACCACAGATGTTGATGGTCAATGATTATGCTTATGCTGGGTTGTATTTCCGAGGAGATCCGGACTTAGTCCTGTTGGAGGATGCTCAGTGGAGGGAACTTGGTAAGAAGTACACAATTTTTTCCTTTTTAAATTTTTTTGTGAATTTTTATCATATGCAAATGTTTTTTTTATATGTTCATCCAAAGACTAAATACAAAATTCATTTTTGACACAGATGTGGGACCTTACCGACCTCCTAGTAATTCTCCCATTCAACGGAGAGGAGAGGTAGTGTCAGCGCCACAATATGCTGAGGATTATAAAGTAGTGGAAAAAAACCTAGAGGGCTTGACTACAGATATTCCAGACATGCCTCTTGGAGAGGTTCCACGACGCGATCAACGTCATACAGTAGGAGTGTCAGAGTCCATGAGTTGACTACTCCATAGAGTTTCCCAGGCAGTCATGTGTTACCATGAACGTCATCCATGACGTCACTTTGTAGAAGCTATGAGCTTTAGATTTTGACATTTTGGTCTTCGGACAAAACTTTTTTGTAAAAAACTCTTTTGATTGTTATATATACAAACGACTTCTACCGGTTTATCATGTGTTATGAAAATTGATGTGATTGATTTATAAATGATCCAAATGTATATCTAATACATAGTTAGCCAATGCATCAGTTAATCTATTTAGACATCTAGGAATATGTTGATATGAAATGTAATCAAAATAACGTTCCAAGAGGTGAATTCACAAATACACCCATAACAAAGTAGGACTTCGAATAGTATAGACATTACTTAACTGTAGTACTACAAGCTACGAATCAAGTCGCACAACCAAATGATGAATTCCAAGCGAGATAACATCAACCAATAATTCAATAATGGCGCTATACTCTGCAATATTGTTGGTTGCATGGCTGAGACACACACCTCGTAAGGATACAAGTTCGTTTGTAGGGGCGTAAATTGCCCATGTAGCGGAAGAAAGGTTCTGAGTACTACGACTAGCGCCATCAGCGAAGCCAATATAGGGTAATGAAGACTCCAACATCTAGAAATCAAACACAATGTCACATAAGGGCAGAGACTAGATAACGACAAAAGAAAGCTATAGTAACACACAAGAAGTATGATACAATAAAAATATAAGTACTCGTGCACAGATGATTTTATGCATAGTACTTCTTCAAGTACAACCCATTCCTGGGTTCACTCAAAGGGATACCATCGTAATCTACCAACTCATAAGCTCCTTTTTCCAAAACTCATCGAACGATATAAGGACCTTGCCACATAGATTCAAATTTCCCATCTCCTAACATATCTCGATCTTGTTCATAGAGGAGAACAAGATCTCCTTTGGAGAAAAGGGGAGGCTTGACATGTTTGTCACATTGGGCCTTGGCACGTTTTTTTTGAGCTTCTATGACTAAGGTGGCATTGTGTCGAGTTTCTTCTAATCGCATAAGATACAATAGACGTTCTTCCTCATCATAAGTATTTGGTAGGAGTTCGAAAACTAGTTTCAAAGAGGGTATCTCGCATTCAATCGGGAGAATGGATTCCAAACCATAGACTAACCGAAAATGTGTAAACCCAGTAGCGTACTTGACAGATGTCCATTAAGCCCACAATGCCGAAAACAACATTGTGTGCCAACTTGTTTTGTGAATCCCTATCATTCGTCGGAGCATAGTTATGAGAACTTTGTTAATCGCTTCGACTTGGCCGTTGTCTTGTGGGTAATAGGGCGTTGAGTTTTCATGGCGAAGACCCAAATTTTCAGTAAGTTCGGACATCATGAAGTTCCTAAAGTGGCTACCATGATCAGTGACGATAGCTTGGGGAACACCAAAACGAGCTATGATGTGATTAAAAATGAATAATGTTGTGGTCTTTCCAATGTTGTCAAATGTCGACATTGCCTCAGCCCATTTCGTAAAGTAATCGATGGCTACAATGATCTAACTATGTATTAGATAGAACCTTGTAGTGGAAGCAAGGTTCTGTCTAATACATAGTTAGCCAATGCATCAGTTAATGTATTTAGACATCTAGGAATATGTTGATATGCAATGTAATCAAAATAACGTTCCAAGAGGCAAATTCGCAAATACACCCATAACAAAGTAGGACTTCGAATAGTATAGACATTACTTAACTATGTTACTACAAGCTGCGAATCGAGTCGCACAACCAAATGACGAATTCCAAGCGAGATAACATCAACCAATAATTCGATAATGATGCTATACTCTGCAATATTGTTGGTCGCACGACCAAGACACACACCTTGTAAGGATACAAGTTCGTTTGTAGGGGCGTAAATTTCCCATGCAGCGGAAGCAAGGTTCTGAGTACTATGGCTAGCGCCATTAGCGAAGCCAATATAGGGTAATGAAGACTCCAACATCTGGAAATCAAACACAACATCACATAAGGGAAGAGACTAGATAACGACAAAAGCAAGCTATAGTAACATACAAGAAGTATGATACAATAAAAATACAAGTACCCATGCACAGATGATTTTATGCATAGTACTTCTTCAAGTACAACCCATTCTTGGGTTCACTCAAAGGGATACCATCGTAATCTACCAACTCATAAGATCCTTTTTCCAAAACTTGTCGAATGATATAAGGACCTTGCCACATAGCTTCAAATTTCCCAGATCCTAACATATCTCGATCTTGTTCATGGAGGAGAACAAGAAATCCTTCGAAGAAAATGCAAGGCTTGACATGTTTGTCATATTTGGCCTTGACACGTTTTTTCTGAGCTTCTATGACTAAGGTGGCATCGTGTCGAGTTTCATCTAATCACATAAGATACAATAGATGTTCTTCCTCAGCAGAAGTATTTGGTAGGAGTTTGAAAACTAGTTTCAAAGAGGGTATCTTGCATTCAATCGGGAGAATGGCTTCCAAACCATAGACTAACCAAAAAGGTGTAAACCCAGTAGCAGACTTGAAGGATGTCTGGTAAGCTTACAATGTCGAAAACAACATTGTGTGCCAACTTGTTTTGTGAATCCCTATTATTCATTGGAGCATAGTTATGAGAACTTTTTTAATCAATTCGACTTGGCCGTTGGCTTGTGGGTAATAGGGCTTTGAGTTTTCATGGCGAAGACCCAACTTTTGAGTAAGTTCAGACATCATGAAGTTCCTGAAGTGGCTACCATGATCAGTAATGATAGCTTGGGGAACACCAAAACGAGCTATGACGTGATTAAAAATGAATAATGTTGCGGTATTTCCAGTGTTGTCAAATGTTGGCATCACCTTGGCCCATTTCGTAAAGTAATCGACGGCTACAATGATGTAATCAACTGCTACATTTTCCGTTTTAGATAAGGAAAGTCGCATATCAACTCAGCAAACACTAAGGACTTCTTGGACTTGGCACATTCGAATTCCAAGTCAAACTCCTAGAGTATCACAATCCATTTGGAGTATTTCCCCCCCAACAATTGACGTGTGAGAATATGTTGCATAGGGTTGCAGTTAAAAATCACTGTAGTCTTGCGCGAGAGGATATAGTGCCGGAAGCATTGGACGGCTTGGATGGCAGCCAAGGCCAGTTTTTCGACATGTAAATACTTGATTTTTGTATGCGTTAGACTTCGACTCAAGTAGTAGATAACATGTTCGTCGTTAGCATCATCCTCTTGAACGAGAACCATACCAATGGTGTAATCTGAGGCAGCAAGATAAAGGAAAAAATCGTGACTGTAATCGGGGGGAAAGACAAGTGGAGCACGCGTTAGGGACAATTTCAAAGCTTCAAAAGAATTGTTGGCAATGGTATCCCAGACAAACTCTGAACCCTTTTTGAGAAGCCACATAAATCCATGATTTATTTCGACATAATTTGGGATAAAATGACGAAGAAAGTTTTCTTTCCCCTGCAAACTTTGTAACTGGCGAAGGGTAGAAGGAGGAGGGAGATTAAGGATCGCCTCAACCTTTAAAGGATCCACCCAGATCCCTTGATGTGAAATGATAAAACCTAGAAGGCGATCGGATCCCACGTAGAAAACACACTTATGAGGATTTAAACTTATACGGTAGAACTGATAGAAAACGAAAATGGCTCGGAGGTGGGTTGGGTGATCGACTCGGCACATTGAGTGAGCGGGTAAATCATCCAAATATGGTTGAATGATGTGCTTGATATCATGGAAAGCATAAGACATAGCACATTGAAAAGTGGCACCAGCGTTCTTGAGACCTAAAGGAAGTTTACAATAGGCAAAAGTACCCCAAGGACAAATAAAAGTAGTCTTATGTTGATCCTCGGGAACAATGTTGATTTGATTATACCTGGAGAAACCATCCATCAGTGAGACGATTTCACTTCTGGTGCAATCGTCGACAATCTGATCGACGAAGGGGGTAGGAAAGTTGTCTTTGGGACAAGCTTTGTTGATTTCCCTATAATCAATGCATACACGAATGGTACCTTGTTTATTGTCAATCGGGACAAGATTGGAAACCCAGTTTGTGAGAGCCACTGGATAGATAAAGCCGGCTTTAAGAAGTTTCTCGACTTCGAGCTTGATAGTCGTCGCTTTACGTGGGTGAACTGGACGAAGGTGTTGTTGGACAGGTTTAGCGTCGGGGTATGTCTTGATCTCATGTATCATAATTTCAGGGTCGATACCCGACATTTCTTCATAGCTCTAGGTGGAGATATCAAGAAACTCTTTGAAAAGGGATGTCTAGGTAATGATTTCGTCATAAGAACATGAAGCTCCGATATGGACATTTTCGACAATCCCAGGTTTAACAGAGATGTCAAGAGGAATAGTGGGTGAGATATTTCTTAGGTTCCCTTTGGAAAACACATCGTGTGCAGACTTGGGAACGGTGGAAATGACAACAACGGTCGATGGGGTCAAGATCCATTGATAGTTCTCGATGGTATGTTGCTCAAGAAAGAGGATGGAATGATGATGTCCATCATCCCAAGGGGTGTCCTCCATGATGGACATGATCATCTTGTCAGTGGAAAAAATGACATGGAAAGGATCGGGAGACAACTCACCAAGAGAGGGGGCAGAAGGGGTTACCATTTGAATGGTCTGATAGGTGGATTCAACCGAACTTAATGACATTTCGTCACCGAAACGAAGATAATCTACAGGGCCAGGTACTATCCAGGGGTCGTGAGATGTAGGAAGTTTGTGAGGCAAGGTGGAGATCATGTTGATGGAAGAAACAAATGAGCATGGAACATCGGGTGGTGGAATGGGGAAAGTACCCATTAACAAAGAGTCTTTAGAAGGCCTACACCGACGTTCTCATAACCCGGTGGGGTTTTAGCGATAAACGTTACGTTTCTAGTACGGGTATCTGAATTAAAGAAGGATAGTTGGTCAACGGTGATGACCTTACCTTGATGTGCGAAACATACCACACAGAAAAGGGTCGACACAATTGCATGCATGGAATCGATCCAGCTGCGGCCAAGCAAAAGATTATAATCAAGGGGAGCGTCAAAGACTTCCACTTCGACTTGGACCGTTTTTCCTTCTAATGTGATGGGAAACAAGGGATGGAAACCATAGGGCTTAAAACTGGATCCATTGAAGGCTTTAAGAGTGTTCTGGGATTTTTTCAAAGGGGGAGATCCAATGGCTTTCCAGCAAGCAAGAGAAATGACACACATCGAGGCACCCTCATCGATAATAGTTCAACAAATGTTTTTGTCAGAGACAATTACTTGGATCTAGAATGCGAGTTGAGGGGGTAACCTTGGGATGTGATCCTCCAAGTCAAAAATTATTAAATTCGTATCCGTCAGATTGATTCCACCGATAGCTTTCAACAATGCCTTCTGTTGTGCGGGGAAAGTTTGAAGGACTTCAAGGGCTGACATCATAGAAGGTGCTTGGGCCATATCTTCAACAATGTTGTAGTTCTGGGCAGCACGAGCATGAGGATTGAAAGCCGATTTTTGAATGACACCCTTTGGGGGGGTCAAAGAATTGTGTCGAGGCTCGGTCATTCGATATTAAGAGGACCGTTGGTAGGTGGAGTTGTGGGAGAGGGTTGTACCGAGGAAGGCGGTAGATCATCAACCTTCTCTTTGGGTTCTCTCCCGCTTTGCTATCGAATTTAGGAATGTTTGATGGTAGCTTGGCTGGTATAGCAGGCCATTGGGGAGAGTGATGAATTGGATCATTTAAAATCCTTGACAAATCGGGAAGATCCAAAGTGGCTATAAAGGGTAACTGTCGATTCACCTGCGAGTACTGGTGGCTTTGGGGAGGAAGCCCTGTCGGCAAACCAGTAGGACCATAAGCAGTTTTCATATAATGTGAAGACCTAGGCAGATTCGGTGGTGGTTGGAGAGGATAGTAGCTCATAGGATTATACCCTGGAACTGGGGCTTGAGTTTGAGAATTCTCCCCCCAAATGGGATTGAATGAACCTGGATATGGTTGGCCCATACTAGGAGGTATTACGGACGCAGCTGGAAATTGTTGCCCCCCAGTCCATTGAGGAGGATGTTGTATCAACTAATTCCAATACTGGGCCAAGGAGGGAGGTATGTTTTTCCCATAAGGTGGGGTTGGTCCTCCCATCAAAGGTGGTGTTCCAATTGGGGGCAATGTTCCAATTGGGGGTTGTGTTCCAATTGGGATTTTCATTCCAAAAGGAATTTTCCCGTTGAGAGGGGGTTGAGTCATACCACCTTGGTGAAATTGTCCACCAACCGGAAACTGGTAATTTGGAGTGAATGATGGAATAGTGCCACTAGGATTAATATTTCCAGTAGAATATGAAGAAGGTCCTCCAAAAGGAAATTGAGGGAGTGTTGGAATAAAACCGGGAAGAGAGTGCCTAGAAGAAGAAGGACCACCAGGAGAGCCGGATGGGGTTTGTGTAGGAGTGGGAATGGAAGCATTCAATGCACAGTATCCAGGTGGTAGTGTCAGAGTGACATTGGGGGTTCGTGGTGTGTTGATAGGAGAAAGACTAACTACAGTAAACCCGGTTGGAACACTCATAGTATCTGTGAGATGGGCCATTTCAATAGGGACGGTAAAGTGATAGGTGGTACTAAACGGTACTGTCTCTGGACTAGAGATTTTGGAAATCACAGGTGGGTTGATTTTGGAAATCACAGGTGATCTTGGACCAAAAAGGTCTCGTCGGAAAACACCCATAGACCAAAAAATATCTTGGCCTTCTATGCCTGGAAAGGGTCCAACTGGTGATCCAGAAGACGTAACAACTATGTCTCCGGAAGAATTCAGTCGCATAAATGGTCACTTAGAATCACAGTGAAATCGAAAGTCCTATCGAGTATTTGTAATTCAAAAATTTTCTAGAGAGTCAGTTCATTCCACTTGTGGTGTGGAGACGATTGTGACTTCACTTTTCCAAGGAGAGCCCTCAGGTGTACTTGTAGGCAAGGGTTGAGAACCATCCAGATGCTCTGGAGATAAACCCTGCATTCTACGTGAACGACGTGGAGGAGCTATTGTAAATGAGTGAAAAACTTCATGAAGAAAATCTTATGGTCAACTTCGATAAACAAACAACACACTCTAGTAAAAAAAATCTAGGAAGCAATCACCAAGCAAACAAAACCTTCTAATTCCGAAGTCACTAGTTGGTGATGAAATCCAATGTCGCAACAACAAGATGAGAAGGGGCTGGGCTAGGGTGGAAAATTTACGCTGACGACCTGCTTAACAAACTTACACCCTGGTGCAAGCTCCCACACATAATAGTGGGTATATGTTATAACCCTAAATTGCACCACACATGCTTACCTGACATCATGCCAACTCATATCCCTTCATTTCCAAAACATCTGCTGAAAAACCTCTTTGAAAATCCTCTTGGGTCAAGGTACACGCACCCTAACCCACTACTGCATGTGTTGGAACACTGGCTGGCCTACTATAGCCCGCGTTTACCTAACAAAGCACAAAAACAGGAAATTTCCTGACGGGACAAAATTCTATGGGTCAGTTAACTGAAATTCCCAGCCATGCATGGCCGAGAGTTCGTCCAAAACCCTAGCTCCTTCTAGCCTATAAAAGAAGGGGTAGGGGTACTATTTGGAAGAGGAAAAATTATAGCGAAGAAACTCTACCCATTTTCCAAATCCATTTGTCCCAAACCTTTATCCTTTAATCAAGCCTAAGGAGAATTAATGCAAAGCAGTTGGAGGACAAAGAAGAGGAGGAGCCCAGGATCAGGATCAAGGAGCGGTGGCCGGTCTCGACTTTGATTGTAAGTTGATTCATTTTGAAAATAATAAAAGAATACTTTTCCCATCCCAATGCATGAGTTATCTATGATTTGTGTAATTTATGCTTAATTTCTAACCCTCAAGTAGAAAAATAGCATGCATGTGTAGTGTTTTGTCTTGATTGGAGGTTAACTTTGGAAGGAGCAGCACAAGGAAGCGAGCAAAGCGCAACGAAGGATCTACACCAAACATCAGTAAAAAAGGTTAGTAGTTCCTTTCCATGCATGTGTCTTGAAAGAGGGGTTTAAGTTTTGGGTGGTAGGTTAGAAGGTCATTTCTTTAAGGTCAAAATCTTCATGCAAATCAGACCCTAATTTGCTAGTCCGTATGGTATTATTTCCCAACAACAGAATTGGCGACTCCACTGGGGACGATACTCTTAGGGTTTCCAGATTTAGTTGAGGTTTTTGGGTAGTTTAAAGGATTAGATTTTCTGTTTCTTTGTTTGTCTTTTTTCTATTAGGTCAGAACTACCAGGGAACCTGGTTCTTTATACCAGTTTTTCCTTGACTTTTGCTTGACGATAATTATCGGGACACACAGAGGTACACGCAGTCTGCAGAAGGCCTGAACGTGTGTAACCCGCGCCCTAACCTTCTACAACACGCATGTGAATGATAGTTGTGGATGTTTCAATAGCATGTAGGATTCAGAGAGCTTAAGAGGCAGTCCCCCTCTTCCCTGTCAGAATTATACATTCTCAGGGGGATTTCTGGATCCTGTCTGAGTCTTGCTGGTTCACAGTCTTGTCTTAGTTTGCTTTATTGCATTTTGTTGTTTCTTGTAGTTATTTTTCTTTTCTGTTAAGAAGAAGCATCCAAGCCTTTAAGAGACCCTGGTTTTCAATACTAGAGGCCTCTTCCAGGTCTGGGCTGCCTGTGTTTAGTTTTTTCTTAGAGTTTATACATACACGCAGCCTGTGCAAGTGCAGCCCACGGGTACCCGCGTGTTGTTGTAGGTCAGCACTCGTTTGCACGCGTGTTGTTTCAGTGATAGTAGTGGGCTTGACAAGTTGCTTTTCAATCAGGGCAGGGAAGTCATCCCTACCTGTGGTGAGAAGTGTTCCTCTCAGGGGTTTGAGTCTAGGGTTGCACAGTCAGTAGGTTAGGGCCTCTTACCCTTAGGCTGTTTTTCTTAGTTGATAGTTGATAGAAAAGTTAAAAAAGAAAAATTGTGTTTTATGGTTTTTAGAAAAGCATAAGAATCGGTGCTTTCTCGATTGCCATTGTGTGTCTTTGTTTTGGTTCTTTGCGATCTGTTCTTTAAGCCAGAATTTTATTTTGTTTTCTTGGTTTTGTGCTTGTCGGCATTTTCCCTTTGTTGCTTCATTTAGCACTCNATATATATATATATATATATATATATATATATATATCTTTTTCATTTTCTTCTTTGTTTTAAGATTGTGTTGTTGCATCAATAGCTAGGGAGAAGTCTTTTTGTTCATAAGTTTTGGCAGTGCATTTAGAGCATAAGTAGATCATAGTTGAGAAAAAAATCCTTTATGTTTGCTGCATGAAATTTTAGCAAAATTGAAAAGAAAAAGAAGTCTTTCTTTGTGAAAAGTTGTTGATTTTTGCATTCAATAAAAGTTTTTGTTTCCAGCATTTTTCATTCATTTTTGCTTTGAGTCTTTACACACCATCAATTTCACCTTCATACCTTGTGACGTAAAAAAACCCATAAAAGCAACGCTAATTTAAAATATATTAGAATTTTTGTTTGTAGGGTTCACAAACTAGTTCAGGACTAGGGCCTTGGATTAGGTTGGAGTGGAAACTCTCCAAGGCCACTCAAAACCAAACATTGGAGTCTGTGATAGGGAGTGTAGAAGTCTAGTTTTGGGGAAGTTATCTAGGACCCCCCTCTAACACAGGGGATAAATGCGAGGTCTCGTGAGGAAAGGTAGCGGAGATAACCCCTCCAAAGCCGGACCAAGAGTAGTGGAGAACACATATCGAGGATTTGTCTTGGGATTCCATCGTTTTCATTTGCCACGGGGCTTCGTGGATCTCGAATCCATTCAAGGTCCTCAATTGTCTTCCGGACCATTTGCTCTCGATACCCTGGACATGTTTCGGGCTTGATACCCTGCTCGTTGTGGTCTACCCGACTATCGACTGTACCCGCCTGGTGACTATTCACGTGCTGGCAAACTAGTTGCCAATATTTTTAGGGACATACATAGGTGACTACGGAGGTATACCGTGGTTCCTAGGATAGACATCAGGCCATGCTTTGCAGAGTATACCCGGAGGGTGCTTCCATTTTTGAGTTGCACTTGCACCGGTAAGTTTCTCTAGTGTTGGTTGTTGTAACTGTTCTTCCAAATAGTTAGTGATTTCTTGTCTTATCTCTTAGGGGCTTCTTTTTTAGTGTGTGTTACTGTTTGATCGTGTAGAATACCTTAGCATGTCTTGGATCTTCTCACACGGTGGAGGATCCTGAGCTTCGCCGGTCACGAAGGCTCCTGGGCCTGTCGCCGGTTATACTGGAGCCACCCCCGCCACCATTGAGGTGGAAGCTAGACCAACAAGGGTATTTCGAAGCAACCGGGTTACAAACCATTGTGCCCAAACAACTCCCAGAGGAATCAATCGCCAATATTGGCTCGGTTGAAACCAAAACCACTGATACTTGGCCATCGATCATCGTACCAATCCAGTTTTACGAATGCCTGTCAGTGCCTCACACGGTTATGGAACCA
>ML861475.1:12324-24126 GCA_009831015.1 Picea engelmannii | reverse complement strand
AAATAGGGAACAAAAAGATGCCAAAATGGGGGTTCATCAGATATGCTCAAAAATAGTAATAGGAACAAGTAAATGCATGCAAAAGCCACACATGTGGCCCTCCAAGTATGCCACATGCCTCCCAATAAAATCCTCCAAAACCACCTCACATAAAATAATGTGTCCAATGAAAGAGGTGAGGGTGCTCTCGAATGAAGGTCAAAAGATGACAAGTGTAGCTGAAATATCCATGCAATAATGATGAGAGAGCACCTAGGAGAGGTGCAACCTAGAAAAGTGTGCCATGTAACTACCTCAACCACACAAAAGTAATAAAACATCTCCATGTGAATTGCACCCTAGGAGGAAGTGCCAAGGTGGTTAGAACTCATCAATGACATGCCAAAACCATGTGTTGTATCCCAATATCATCCACAAATCCCTCTAAACCATGCACACAAGAAAAAGTGCACCCTAGAGAAGTGTGCCAACCTCTCCAATAATAAAATAATCATGTAAACCTTGAAAATTGTGCCCAATAGAGGACCTCTCCATAATAAAGCCTCAACTATCCTCCAAGTGTGAACAATTACCAAGCCTCAACTATCCTCCAAGTGTGAAGCAAGGGCCCTCAAGCTATTAACCTCCAAGGTAATAATATGGATTAATTAAACCATTAAATGGTTAGATCAACCTCAACATGTGTGCACAAAGGTTAATGCTATAATAAAACCATAGTCCAACCTCCCAATAATCACCAACAGATTAAATCACCATGAACATGTGTGCCAATGAGGGGGGGGTGCGCTCCACAAGTATTGTACCATGGAAATAAGTTGTATCTCCTAGCAAAGACCACTATGATAACAACACAATGACAAAATAGAAGCTCCACCTAGGTTTGAACCTATGGCACACCACCAAAGGACTATAAAATAATAAAACCACATCAAACCTTAGAAAAAGGCTTGACCATCAAAGATGTATGTAGTACCCCCATCTAACTTCAAAGTTTGGAAAATTGTACATGAACAAGGGTACTGACATCATCAAAAACATTCCACCCAGGTGATGTCTAGCAAATGTTACAAATGTTAAGTCATATCACCTAGGGAAATCCCACCAACTAAAAGTGAACTACCACAACACATTCATCATCTAAACACATCAACATCATAAGAGAAGGGGACAAGACAAAATTGTTAACTCATACAATAATCAAGAATGTCCCCACCACACATCAAACAAGAGGACCATGTAGAACATCCCCTCCTAGTGGCACCAATAATACCACTTCACCATACAAAAGTCACTAGGAAACCCCGACAATCATGAAACATCTATCTCCTAACACCATCATCATCTAACCCCTTGGGGGGTTTGAACCATCACCCATATATAAGAAAAGCATATCAACCATACCATAGTGAGATAGCTCCACCACCATTAAATATGCAACCAAGGGGTGATCAACAAGGCAGGCACATGTGAGAAAACAACCAAACCAATAAGCACAACCATCTAACCAAGGAGAAGTGAGACTCCCCCAAACTAAATATCTCCAATGCCAAGGAGAAGAACCTCAGTGAAGGTGTAACTCCCCCATGTCAATCCAAAAGCTCCAAGGAACCAGCAACGAATCTTCATCAATGTGATGAAAATCACAATGTGGAACCTCATACAATATGAGGTGTAACAGTCTCAATGCTCCTAGGGCCAACTGTGTTGAATTTTCTCTATGCTTAGCTCATGCACATGTAGTTTTATTTCATTTAGCATGTACTTGAACCATAAACAATGCAGCAACACCATACACAAGTGCTGCAATAACCAAGATCACAAGAAGAATAACCATGCACAAGAACAAAATAAGTATCCTGGGAAAACCCTTCTCAAACAAGGGAAAAACCCAGCAATCCTTTATTATATTCTCAAGAGAAGATCCCCCAACAACATAGACCTAGCACACAAAAGGGTGCTTACCAAAACCTAGAACCTAGCGCCCAAGAGAGGTGTGCACTTTAGCCGTACATGCACTTGCTGAAATTTCAAGATGACAAGTGAGAGTGTGTGATCCTCAATGGGGATTCACCTTTATTTATACAAGAACTGACACAGCAAAAGATGTGTCTATTGGAACAATAGGGCCGACCTCAATAACTCAATAATATAATTAATCATTACACAAATATTAATTATCTTTCACATATGGTGGGGCCAACTTGTACCCTTTACATCACAAATTAGGGTTACAAGCAAATCTTACTCTCAAACAATATAGCAACGATCTCACACGTCCACTAGTGCTCAACCACTAGGGACATGTCCACCTGTGCTCATCCACACGAACATCCTACTCAACAGATCACTCAACTGAGTCCACAGGAGTATCATCTGGAGTACCATCTCAAGCCGACTCAACTAAGTCCACAGGAGTACAAGGCAGGAGACCATCTCAAGCTGACTCAACTGAGTCCAGAGGAGTACAAAGCAAGAGACCACACGTCATCACAACTCAGTCCAGAGTTTGACGCACACCAATCACATGGGCACACCCAACACTTGGGCTTCCTCAAACAGATGTCTCAACTCAGTCAAGAGGAGAACAATCTGGAGGATGTCTCATGAAGCTGCAATCAACAACACTTCCTCTCAGCTAGGGAGGCATTCTCCACTAGGCCAAGTCTCTCACGGAAGTACTCGAACTTCGTCCTGGAAAGCGGTTTGGTGAAGACATCTGCAACTTGTTCATGTGTAGAAAGGTACTGCACATGTACTGCTTTCCTCTGCACCATATCTCAATGTGTTTCGGTTTATCGTTAAACACAAGATTCTCGGGGAGCTTCACACGGCTCTGGTTATCGCAATGGATAACAATGGAATCCATCTCATGTCCAAACAAGTCTACAAGGAGCTTGCAAAGCCACACTGCTCTGCGGACTGCCACACATAACGCTATGTACTTTGTTTCTGTGGTACTCAAAGCCACAGAGATCTTGTTTCCTGCTGCACCAGGAAACCATGGCAAATCCCAAGGTAAGACATCAACCAGATGTATTCTTACGGTCCACAGCGCTCCCTGCCCAATCTGCATCGGCATATCCCTGCAATCTCATGCCTACACCGGAGGCATATCTCGGGCCATAACCAACTGTGCCTCATAGATATCTCAACACATGCTTCCTTGCTATCGGTGTGTTTGTCTCGGCTAACTCATAAACTGACTGAGTGAATTCATTGCATAGCATATATCAGGTCTGGTGTTAACTAGATACATCAATGATCCAATCAGTTGTTTGTAAATATGTGGATCAATCTTGATTGAATTGGAAGAAGCCTCATTCATCTTCTTCAAGTTCATCACCAAAAGTGTAGGCATGGATTTGCAGTTCATCATCCCGAATATCTCCACTGTATATTTTCCTTGACTCAGGAAAATCTCATCAGTCCTCCACCATACTTCTAGTCCCAAGAAGTAGTGCATCATACCCATGTCCTTCATCTTCGAATTCATCTGGTTACACGATGTAAACTTCTTCCTCAATCTCACCATTGAGAAAGGTTATCTTTACATCCATCTAATGTAGTCTCCAATGCATGGATGCAACTAGGGAAATAATCATACGGATGGAAGTGTATCGGGCTACAGGAGCAAATGTCTCCTCATAATCTATTCCCTCCACCTAAGAGAATCCTCTAGCCACAAATCTCGCTTTGTATTTCTCGACACTTCCATCAGCTGCATGTTTGATCTTATACATCCACTTGGACGTCACCACAGACTTCCCTTCCGGTCTTGGAACAATATCACACACATCATTTTTCATGATGGACTGATACTCTTATGTCATCGCATCTTGCCATACCTGTTGTCCTGTTGCTTCTCCATGACAAGAAGGCCTAGTATCAATGATGTGGCTCATGGCTTAAACATAGCTCAAAAATCTTTGTGGTCTCTTGCTCTCTCAAAATATGACTCGAGGAGTTGCATGTCCCTCTGCCTCCAGCAGAGTCTTGTCGAGCCCGAGCAGGCCTTTTATGGCCTACTGCAATGTCTCTAGGAATCATCAGCAGGACCTACAGGATCAACTGGATCAACAATTGTCTCCCTCTGAATTGTTGAAGGGGAGAAGGTATTGTCTCTTACTTCTTCTCAAATAGTTTGACTCCCTCTGAGTCAAGTGACTCCCTCTAAAGTCGGAAGGATGAACATCTTCCTTTTCCTGTGTTGCTAACCTGGAGATATCCCATGTCTTCTCATGTTCTCTACTGTCTTTACAGTATTATGTTGGCCTCACGTACTAGGATAATAACCAAGATGACCTCTCGTAAGGATAATAATCAAAATGGCCTCCTATACTAGGATAATAACCAACCAACACAAATGGGCTCCCGTACCAGAGATAATAGCCCTTCAATAATGAAATAAGAAATCTGGACTCCTGTAGGGATAACAACCAACACGGCCTCCTGTACTAGGATAATAACCAAGATGGCCTCCCGAAGGGATAACAACCAAAATGGCCTCTTGTACTAGAATAATAACCAAGATGGCCTCTCGAAGGGATAATGACCAACCAAACAAAAATTTGGACTCCCGCACCAGGGATAATGGTCCAAGTCATGAGGGCTCCCACACTAGGGATAATACCCTTCATCATCAAAAGCAAGAAACTATAGGTTAATGATGAAATTAAATAAGGAATGTAGTACAAAACTTACCTTAGTCTACAGTCATGCTCAATCTTTCTTTTGGTCCTCCTGAGAAAGATTAGAAGAAGAAGGCATCATCTTTCATTTCTTCATCTCTCTGAGGTGGTTCTAGATCAACGTCAGCAATGGATGCAAGTTGTCTTCCTTTCTTCCTTGGAGGACAATTTCTCGCAATGTGTCCATACTTGTCACATATGAAACACTGAATCCTTGAGTTGTCTTTTTTGTGTTCATGACCTGAAGTTGCAGAAGGTTTCTCGTCTCTTAATGCTTTTCCAAAACTTCTTCTATTTCCTCTTCCTTTCTTTGTATGAAAAGCAAGAGCATGTTTGTCATCATGAGGGGAGTGTTGCACTCCTCTAGCTATAAGTCTGATTTCCTCCTGGGTACAGTCTGTCCATAGACGACCGAAATTAGGTAGTTCTGCTCTACTACTAATACTTTGAAGAAATGGTTCCCAATGTCTTGGAAGAGCATTGAGAGTAGTCAAGACAAGCTCTATGTCTAATATGGTTTCTCCAATGGCACCCAGTTGATCTCTGATCTCTGAAATCATCATGAAGAAGGTAGCAACAGTGTCGGCTTTTGTCATCTTGATATGTTGAAGCTGACTCTTCAATGTAAGAGCTCTGAGGATGTTGGTACTCTCAAACATATTCTTCAATGCATCATACCAGTGTTGCCAGAAGCGGGAGTGTCGGAAGCGTCATTTTCCAAAAATCCTCAGAAGCGAAGCATCCGAGAAGCGTCTGTTATATATATATATATATATATATATATATATATATATATATATATTGCATTTATATTCAAAAAAATATGTAGAAAGACAAATTAGTTGTAGAATATATGAAAACATGCATATTTGTACATCAATATAGATAGAAATGGCATCCCTACTACATAGTTCATCAATGATTAATCATTCGAGCATCAACCATCTAGATTCTAGATTCTAGCAATTACTAGATTCTAGATTTTAGCAATTACTAGATTCTAGATTATAGAGTCCTCCATTTCATATTTATCAAGATTGGCATCACTACCACTGCTCTCTCCTCCATCCTTCTCCTCCTCCCCTATATCCAATGCAATCAGTGCATTTGTTGATGTGGAGTATGACCCCTCAAGAGGATCACCATCATCAAAAGTGACCAACTCTAGCACTAGTTCATTAAGATCCAAGTTGGCTAATGCCAACTCAACACTGTTGTTCAAACCCATATCATCAAGAAACACATCCCACATATTTGTCTTTCCCTTCAACCACTCTTCTCTCTACCTGTATATAAGATGCAGGTTGGTGTGCACATACACCACTAAGTCACCTGGCACGACAACAAAGAGAAGAGTTCAACAGAAGAGTTTATACTTGAGTGAAGGGTACATTTTTACTGGGGTTGTGACAAAAGAGTTCAACAATCAATGCCACCAACATCGAGGTACATAAAGGGCTTGGTTCTCTTGATTAAATGCCAGTTCCATACCCTCATACATGATAGAATCCCGTGTAAACTTTGCAATCTTGCCATTCTTGAAATCCTGAAAACTGTTAAGTCTGTTGAATTTTGAATGGGACCTAAAATTCTACTTTCTCCATATGAAGTCCAATGAGGTTGGAACCACTCTCAAACATCCTGAAACAATCAATGGTAATGTTAAATATTTAAGTTAAAGGATGAAAATGAAAGATAAAGGAGAATGTCACTTTTAAGAATTTAACATTACCATTAATTACTAGGGTGGGTGAAGTGGAGGGGGTAGGGACCTCTTTAAATGGCACTAGTAAGGAAAAATAACCCTCAACTGCACAACAAAACACTTCATTCCCCCTTGGAAGCGCGCGGGCCTTCCTCGGAAGCGCATGTGAAGTGCCCTCCGAAGTGCACTTTGGAGGGGGACGCTTCGGAAATAGCAGGAAGCATTCTCAAGAGCCCTGAAGCGCGCTTCCTAAATTTTGAAGCACGCTTCAGCCCGAGCTTCCTGGACGCACCCGCTCGGATCGATCTTCAGGGCTTCAAAGGAGGGGCGGGGGAGGGGGAAGCTTCCGGTAACACTGCATCATACATCTCATAAGTTGTCTTCAAGTTGGCAATACGAGGTAGGAGATGATCTCTTACTGAATAGATGATTATCTTTCTTGCTTTGACGTCATCTTCCTTCCACTCTTCCTTCTCTTCATCGGTAGTTGTTTCTGGTAGAGTCTTTTGTATCACACTCAATAGGTCATCCTCTTCCAGGGTAATCTGTATTCTTGATTTCCGGTAACTGAAGTTGCTTGATCCATCAAGCCTATCTTCCACCAAAGTTTTGTTCCTCATGGTTTGCAGATTCTTCCACAAACCCTAACGGCTAGGCTAGCCTAGCAACCCTAGGTTTCGTTGGACTTATGACTTCCAACAATAAGCCTTGAAAGTCAGAAGAACACTTTGAAAAATCCTTCAATGAGCTGCAGAAAACCTAAAACCGAAAATCTGCAGAAAATTGCAGAACCCTAGAAACCCTAGGGCCAAAAACAAAAAATTCTCAAAATTGCACTCTGAGAGTTTCTGGAGGTACGTTGAAGGAGGTCGTACACTCCTATGCAAAAATTAGCCCCAACGTTTCAGTGGAAGGTGCTGAAACTAGAAAAAGGAGGGTCGTACTTTTTCAGAAACCCTAAAGGGTCGTACTTTTCTACAACATGGAGGTGATGGCTTGCTAGAAAAACTTGTGCAATGGTCTCTTCAAGAACTCTACTCTAATACCATGTTGAATTTTCTCTATGCTTAGCTCATGCACATGTAGTTTTATTTCATTTAGCATGTACTTGAACCATAAACAATGCAGCAACACCATACACAAGTGTTGCAATAACCAAGATCACAAGAAGAATAACCATGCACAAGAACAAAAGAAGTATCTTGGGAAAGCCATTCTCAAACAAGGGAAAAACTCAACAATCCTTTGCTATATTCTCAAGAGAAGATCCCCCAACACCATAGACCTAGCACACAAAAGGGTGCTTTCAAAAACCTAGAACCTAGTGCCCAAGAGAGGTGCACACTTCAGTCGTACATGCACTTTCTAAAATTCCGAGATGACAAGTGAGAGTGTGTGATCCTCAATGGGGATTCACCTTTATTTATACAAGAATTGACACGGCAAATGGTGTCTATTGGCACAATAGGGCCGACCTCAATAACTCAATAATATAATTAATCATTACACAAATATTAATTATCTTTCAACTTGTACCCTTTACATCACAAATTAGGGTTACAAGCAAATCTTACTCTCAGACAATATAGCAAGGATCTCAAACATCCACTAGTGCTCAGCCACAGGGATGCCCTACTTAACAGATCACTCAATTGAGTCCACAGGAGTACCATCTCAAGCCGACTCAACTAAGTCCACAGGAGTACAAGGCAGGAGACCATCTCAAGCTGACTCAACTCAGTCCAAAGGAGTACAAAGCAAGAGACCACACGTCATCGCAGCTCAGTCCAGAGTCTGACGCACACCCATCACATGGGCACACCAAACACTTGGGCTTCCTCACACAGATGTCTCAACTCAGTCCAGAGGAGAACGATCTGGAGGATGCCTCATGAAGTTGCAATCAACAACAAAGTGCCCTTCCATCTAGTGCCTAGCGCTCCTCCTCAAGATAGCTCCACAGTGTATGCCAAGGCCCCGTACTCCTCAACACACGCACCATGTAGAAGATGTCAATGCCACATAAGATAACTACCTCCATAAGAAGTGTGCCTCCTCTAGCACATATCCCGAGGACAAGCATCCACCTATAATAAGCTCTCGAAATGTCAATCAACCAAAATAGCCTAAGATAGAATAAGGGGTTAGGGCTTTTCCATGCACCCCACATTACATGAAGCACACCCCTAGCATGTTGTAAACAATTTCGAAGCAACCCAAAAGCTAACACCATCTTGGCAAGGAAAATGATTTCACCAACACCAAGCTTCTCCCTAAGCATCTCAAACTTCCCTTTGGCTAGGGGCTTCATCAAAATGTCAGGAACCTGCAAATCTGTAGGAATATAGTCAAGGGTTGAAGCAACCCTATATACCATGTCAGGTGATTGTTTCCTAGGTAGCTCTCTGTTACCAAGAGCATCCTCCCAAGGGCTATTCCCACCTCAGAATTGCACCCTAGGTGGAAGCGTCCAGGGAGTGCCCCTGGGAGATTGCTTTGAGGCTCCCTAGTGCCCTCTCTACCACTATGGGGAGCGTTGCATTCCCTGGGACACTCTGGAGCAAGGAGTGCGCTCCATAAGGGCTCCCCAGGCACTCCCTAAAAACTCCCTGGACACACTGAACCTTTTGATGCATGATATTGTCAAGCATAAAGATTGTGGATGGATTAATGACTTGTACAGGAGAGGGAAGAAACTCACCAAATTTGTCACTAGGCATACAAGGGTCAATTACTTTTATGGCACTCGCTCTAGGTTGCAGCTACTTAAAATCACAAAGACTAGATTTGGCAGCTATTTCCTCACCTTTAGGCACCTATTGAGGGTGAGACAAGCTTTGGGTGCTATGGTGATGATTGATGACTGGGATGACTTGAGCATTGATAGAGATGGTGCTAATGCAGTGAAGGACATTGTTCTTGACGATCATTTTTGGTCACAGGTTAGGTATGTTTTGCAATTCTCCAAGCCAGTTTATAACATGATCAAGGGAATTTGACTTCTCTCAAGTGGTGGAACATGCATGGTGGTTTTGCCCCATAGCTACAACGTATGGCAACATGGGTTATTTCACAAGTGGTGAACACTTCTTCCGCAAAAAGGTGTTGCAACACCTATAGTTTCATTCAAGTGTCAAAAGAAACAGGTTGAATGTAAACTAGTTAGAGAGCTTGGTTTATGTGCATTACAACTTATGATTGTTGTCCCATTACTGTGAAGAGTCAAAGATAGATAAAACATATAAGACTTGGGACAACAACCTAGAGGAGGATAATTTGGAGGATGGAGTATTGGTTTTGGAGCAATTGGAGAATTCTCTTATTGATGATAATGATTGTGTCGAGATGCCACCCCCATCCACTGCCATGGTCCCCTTGACCAAGACTTCAGCTGCAACAGTAGGGGCTTCATGTTCAATTCCACTTCCATTTTCTTCAAAACAGTTACCTCCTATTATCCCCCACTTTTAGGGATAACTAAGGCGATAATGTCTCGAGGCCCTCAGGTCCAAGACATGGAGTACCGAGAGCCACATCAACTAGAGTATGGCCTTGGAGGGCCCATCTTTTCTTCCTTTCAGCACCTCCACTTTATCAGCAGCAGTACCAGCATCCATCACCTTCAGCTTGGTCCTATATCAGAGATGGTTCTTGCTCCATGAGGTAATGAGTCCGGGTATCATGGTAAGTGTCACTCTGATCCTCAAAACCTTTGAATATGTGCATCTAGTTCTTTTTGTTTCTAACAGGTGCTTGGATCTTATACTTATCCACTTGACCATGTTTGGGGGGAATAATAGGATGCCCTAGTAAGCCTGTGCCCATAGGTTTTGAGTCACCACTGGGGGATTTCTGAAAAGTCATCGTCCGCTCCCGTCATACTTACCACATTCCATCTTGTTTCCTGCTCATCCATCCCATTACATTGGTCCGGGCATTGGGTTGGCCAATCATTTAACGGTTGCACTTTGCCTTGTGGGAAGAAGGGGCTAAAGGCCCAGAAGGTAAAAGCAGCTGGCAAAAGACAAAAGCATAAAGAAATAAAACCTCGAGATGCTTCGCCCAAGGATCCCCAAGAAAGAAGTAAAAGGCTTCTCAGCAAGAAACAAGAGGGACCCATAAAAATAATAAAACAAGACCTAGTCAGAGGATAGGGGATCTCATCACGAGCCAGCCTATTAGGTCCATGGGCACGTAGCGGTATGACACTACTAGCAGTTGGTTACCACGCCAGGATAGTGGCTCTTGGTTGCATGGCCAAGAGAAAGGGTTCTCATCGCAAGCCAGCCTTCTCATCTCCATGAAAGTGCTTGTGGGTAACGTTGCCACCACTGGTCACCACGCCAGGGCAATGTCCAATGATTAGCTTCTTGAAGAAAAAGCAATAAAGAATAAAGAATAAAAGGCATGAATGGGCTTGGAAACATTTTCATCCAGGACAAGTGCAGCTCGCCTTCTACAAAGCCACCCACAGGTAAGCTTTGCATTTCACTGCTATCATTGCACCCCTTGTCAAGACATCCCTTATCCACCTCACCCATTAACATGACTTGGATTTGATCTCTTCTGGAAACATCCCTTTTCCAGTGGACACTAGCCCAATAGGACGCCCTGTCACTTCCTCCAAACTTGGATTGCAGATTTGTATAATATCTTTGAGCACTTGACTGGGTAAAAGGGGTTTTATGCACATCTTTAATAAAATTGATGATTGGATGTGATTGACATTGCTATGATCCCTGTGACTTATGAGCCCATGGAGGTTATATCTGTTGATGTGCAGGATCATACCGACGGACAGGTACCATATTGGACAGGTACACATGGGGAGATGATTATTTCGGACCTCCAGGGGGTTGAAGAGCCCACCAGATGGATGTTGAGACCCCAGCAGAGGGCAGAGACAAGATAGAGGGGTTTGCACCGGAGAAGAGGAGGACGTTTCATAGAGGCACCTTGGCAGAGCCTTACCTAGGGGGGTTGTGGCTTCTCCACTGGAACGTTGGCCGTGGAAGGCCCATAACGTCACCCAGCATGCCCATGATGTCATCCAACATTGTGGACATTTTGGGGAGGCAGTTATGGCAGTGTGGCACGTGTGGCGGCCTGGAGAGGCCCAAGGAGGGCTAACATTTTGCTCCAGGAGGCCTATGTTGCCCTAAAAAGGGCTAACGTCACCCTAGAAAGGGGATGACGTCTCCCTTTTGCTTGATTAGGGTTTAATTTGACATTTAATGTAAAACAATATTATTTTGGTATTTTGGCCTTGTCGACCTTTTGGTGACCTAAGTTTTATTAAGGTCACTTGGTATTGTATAAATAGAGAGCTAAAACTCTCTAATTTTCATCATCTTTCACTCACACATTAGTGAGGTCTGAAATTTGCGCCCTCAATTAGGGTTTTTGGCT
>ML861474.1:10985-21758 GCA_009831015.1 Picea engelmannii | reverse complement strand
GCAAAATCCTATTCCACATCAAGGTGTGATAAACACCCAACATGACACACAGCATCCCCCACCTCAAGGGAGCCAATACCACAACCCCAACAATCCGGTAGAGCCTACAATTCTCCTCACCAGTGAGGAAGAAATCCTTCTGCAAACGCGTAATCGTCAGTATCATGCATTGGCTGAGTCTCCTCCCATCACCCTAGAGAAAAACCCTACATCGACGGGACCCCCATTGGTGATCCCTCGCCCTTCTGCCGAACCACCACTTCGCATTGCGCAGGAATGTCCACAACCCACAGGCTAGGGAAGCTCATAAATATAGCTTGGTAGACAACTTAGCGCAATCTTCGACTCCCGTGTCAGTCTTGGAAGTCCTCCAGACTTGTCCTACATAGAGGAAATCACTACTTTCCACCTTGGGGGCAGTCGATCCTACGGATACTCAACTCATCACCTTTGATCTTGACAGCAGAGAACCTCGTCTTCCCGCCTTGATTGCTTTTCAAATACGAGTGAAAATAAGGAACATCACAGTTCATCGGTGTATCATCGATGAAGGTGCATCTACATGCATTATGTCCAAAACAGTATGGCAGAAACTTGGTTCCCCAGAACTCATACCCTCTGCCATCACCTTCCGATATTAGGACGGACGACCATCCTCTCATGAAGGGCTCTTCCAAAATGTCCCCGTCGAACTAGGGGGCAAGACTATCCTCATCGACATCGAAGTTATCGACACCCCTCTCGATTATAATATCCTGTTCGATCGTAGCTACATGTACACTATGAAGGCAGTGGCATCTTCCGTCTTTTGGACAATGATGTTCCCCCACAATGGGAATATCATTACCATTGACCAAGTCTCACATTATGAGCCTAACCCATCCACCAACATCGATACCATTCTTCCCCTCATCCACACAAACCAAGACGCATATCCACTCGTCAAGATGGGTCCTGGGATTTTCAAAGACCCATCATTGGTAGGGACGTACCATGGAGCACCACCACTCCTTCATCCTGCTAATCAAGTATGCGTCATCTCATCTAACGGAACTCATACCGAGGATTCTCTTCCTCCTCAGGAGGCTTCAGTCATTCCTGACATCCCACTAGTCACAGAAACACTCCCATTGAAGCCTCCTGCGCATTCATCGACCCCAACAGTCCATGAATCCACATCCCCTCAGGGGAATAGTCCATTTTGGGAGATAGTTCCTCAACCCCTCACTCAAATTCCCTTCTTTTACCCTCCACCAGGCATAGAATCTTTTCAGGTAGCCGCAACGCTCACACTACCCAATATGGTGTTAGCAATCCCAGTGTGGTATTTACACCCACCTGATATGGTCCCTCGACCATCCCTTCCCCCACAGGAAGGCCTCCCCATGATGATTCTCGTCCTTACCCCCACCACCCCCCCACTCACTAACCTCCCGGCTACAGCTGGGGGCAGGAGAAAGAATAAATATCCCACCACTACACTTCCTCCACGCATCCCACCACCTTGCACACTACGTGAGAAAGAGGGCCACCAAACCAACAATTGTCCATCACTACCTGAATTACGGAATTTGATCCCCCCCAATCAAACTCCCGCAACACCCGCTGCTTCTACTAGTCCTACCACTACCACCCACCCCTCCAGTAGTAAAGGGTTGAGGACCAAATACGCTTGTGCTATATGTTCAAAGTATGGCCATTACACTCATCATTGCCCAGCACTACCACGCTTTCGACAGACATTAGCGGCTTTGCGCCAAAACTTCCAGAACAACCCCAGTCCTGCTAAGTCCTCGCCAACAAATATCACTGACATCCGCTATGTCACCACCTCAGTCAATGAACGTATAAGATGCCCTTGCTCTCTTTGCGATTCATTAGCTCATTTTACATACCAGTGTCCTATAATCCTTGAATATAGGCAACGTCAATTGGCCTTGCTTCACCAACCCACGGAGGCGATACTTGACATTACCTCATCACTTGAGGATCTTCATGTCATTTCTCCCGAGCCCGAGGCACTCCCAACGCCTCCATGGTTCTTCAATGACATCTCTGAGGATTTACCCCGTAACCCCCCCAACTCTCCTGCTCATCCCCCTACGGACACTCTCCACCCAACCACCATGGGTACCCCTCAGTACTTCAATAGATGGTTTATGTCGAGTGAACCTTCCCCGTCTCCTAGCATTTCCCCCTCTACTTCTCCATATAGGGGCAACCACACTGTCACCGAGATCACTCCTCATGACCCCTTGTATTCCCGGCATTTCCAATGCGACGAGGAAATACTTGAAGAGTTAACTCACCCTGGGATGTGCTACATCACCGTGCACTCTTCTCTCCACAGGAAGCCCTCATGCCTCCTAACCAAAACCCCATTTACGTGGTTGAAACAAAAGATTTTATCTCGTCTGGGCCTATATATTGGTTTAACAATCCCATTCCCACCCCTGATGCTTTTGAAGAAGGTAATATGGCCAACATTTCCCCCACCATCAATATCGACATTTCCATTAAAAATGGCATCGTCGAAGAAATCATCATTCGAGCTGCTTGCACTCCTCAGGAAATAGCTGAATACAAAGCCCTCTTACAGGAATATAGGGATATTTTCACCTGGTCATACACGGAAATGCCTGGCCTCGATCCCTCTATTGTTGAACATCGCATCGACACCTGGCCCGACATCACACCAGTTTGCCAAAAACAGCGAACGCTACACCCATCCAAAGTCGTGGCTATTAAAGCCAAAATTGACAAATTACGCGCTGCCGGGTTTATTTACCCCATCACTTATACTTCCTGGGTTTCCAACCCTGTACCCGTCGAAAAAAAACAGGGCACTATCCACGTTTTCAAAGACTTTCGCGATCTCAATAATGCATGTCCAAAAGACAACTTTCCAACGCATTTCATCGATCAAATTATTGACGACTGCGCCGGCCACGAAGCTCTCTCATTTATGGACGGATTCTCTGGCTATAACCAAATTCAAATCCACTCAGCCGATCAGTATAAAACCGCATTCATTACCCCATGGGGTACTTTTACATATCGTGTCATGCCTTTCGTCTTAAAGAATGCTGGAGAAACCTTCCAGCGGGAAATGACATACATCTTTCACGATCTGGCCAATATCATCCTCGCCTACTTGGACGACCTCACAGCTCGATCCAAGAAACGTACCCAACATATCGATGATTTATGAATCATCTTTCAGCGGTGTCATCAATACAACATCCGCTTGAAACCTCTCAAGTGTCTGTTCTGTGTCACCACAGGGCACCTCCTCAGTTTTATTGTTTCCCAAAGAGGTATTACTGTGGACCCCCTCAAAGTCCAAGCTATCACCGAAATTCCACCTCCTCGAAATTTACGGCAACTTCAGAGTCTACAGGGAAAAGCTAACTTTCTCAGACGCTTTGTCCCAATTTACGCTATATGCGCACATGGTTTCCTTCACTTACTATTTCATGACATCCCTCTTCACTGGGACGACCATGCCCAACAGTCATTTTACGATCTTAAAGCATCACTTTCAAATGCACTTCTAATTAGTGCACCTGACTATAATCGTGACTACATTCTCTACGTATCAGCATCCGCTGTATCAATAGCCGATGTCCTCGTCCAGCTTGGAGATGAAAATGGTGAGCACGTCATCTATTACGTTAGTAAGAACCTTTCAGGGCCACCCTTGAAGTATAAACACGAAGAGAAACTTGCTCTTGCAGTTTTCCTTGCAGTCCAGCAACTGCGCCATTACATTTTGCTTCGCACCACCAAGGTCGTCGTAGATTCCAACCCTATGCAGTAATTTCTCAGTCTTCGCCAAGTTAACGGAAAATTCGCTCGATGGATCATTATCCTTCAGGAGTACGACCTCAATTTATCAACACCTAAGAGTAAGAAGTCCCTCGTTCTCGCCGAACTTGTCACGACCCTCCACTCTTCCACCACCAGTGCCCCCGTCAATACCGACTTTCCCGACGAACATCTCTTTTACATTACGTCGGTTGATCCTTGGTACGACGACCTCATCATCTACCTACGAACTCAAAAATTTGGTAACCACCTTTCACGAGATGATCATCGATGTATTCTCCATCAGGCCCCCCGCTATCTCCTCATCGGAGACATCCTATACAAGTAGGGCATCGACACCATTCTTTGTCGATGCCTGACTATTGACGAGGCCGACAGAGTCTTAAACGACTGCCACAGTGGCGCATGTGGGGGCCATATTTCGAGTATATCCACTGCTCAAAATATTATTTGAGCCGGTTACTTTTGGCCTACCTTGTTCCATGATTGCATTCACACCGTGAAACGATGTGAGCAATGTCAGCTCTATGCCAACAAAGCCCGAGCTCCCCCTGCTCTTCTTCACCCTGTCATCACTGCCATCCCTTTTTGTAAATGGGGAATCGACTTTATGACTTGTAATCCCCCCTCCAGAAATGGTCACAAATACATTGTTGTCGTCGTTGATTACTTCACCAAATGGGTCGAAGCTATGCCCACTTTCAAAAACACCGCTGACACTGCAGCGTGTTTTTTCTTTAATCACGTCATATCCTGTTTTGGGGTACCACTCCAACTCGTTTCCGATCATGGGAAACACTTCAAGAATGAGATCTTCGTTGAACTCTCATCTTGATTAGGATTCTCTCACGAGTTTGCCTCACCATATTACCCTCAGTCAAATGGACAGGTCGAGGCAGTTAACAAAGTCCTCAAGACCATGTTATAGCGCACGGTTAATAAACATAAAACCAATTGGCATCATATGTTATTTTCTATGCTATGGTCTTATCGAATGACAGTGAAGACCACTACTGGGTTCACACCATTCCATCTAGTCCACGGGATCGAGGCAAATCTTCCCATCGAGTGCGAAATCCCCACTTTATGCACCGCAATTGAGCTATTACCTGACACTGCTCCAATGGAGCAGCGCTTGTTGAACTTGGAGTCTCTGGATGAAGATCATCGATATTCCTTACAAAACAACGAGGCAGCTAAAAAATGATCCAAGGCTACCTTTGATCGCCATGTCAACCTTCGATCATTCTGTGAAGGCAACCTCGTCCTAGCTTATGATATCGCTCATGATACCTTTGGCCATGGAAAATTTGAATCACTTTGGCATTGCCCTTACATTATCCAACATTGCCTCACCAAAGGCGCATACATCCTGGCCTCCCCCGAAGGCCTCTCTCTCAAAGAACCCGTCAACGGGTTGTACCTCAAGAAATTTTATGCTTAAAAGTAGTCATTCTACTTTAGGTTATTTCTGTTGTAGTGTTTTTAATCTTTTTTCTCCTCCCCTCTCATCTAAAAAACTATACTTTGTGCTATTGACAGATGCCTCTTCCACCATCTTACCACATTGGTTACGCCGACGGCGCCAGCCGTTGGACGCAAAATCTCACTTCGTTTGCTTGGGCTCTCTATACCCCCTCACAGGAAATGCTACATTCAAGAGGCATATGTTTGGGGCCAACAACCAACAACCAAGACGAATACACTACGGTCATTGGCCTCCTAGCCGATGCCCAGCATCATCATATTCATCACCTTAGCGTATTCCTCGACTCTCAACTAGTCGTTCTCCAACTCAACAATGTCTACCGTGTACGCGATCCATGCCTCTTTCGCAAATACCTACAGGTTAGGATGTTATCTCGACATTTTGATTCCATTACATTTACACATATTCCACGAGAATTGAATCAAACAATAGATCAAATAGCTAACATGGTATTAGATTGGCATATATCACATCAAGCGACACATACATAAACATCTCACAAAAATCTGTCACAGCATATATATAGAATAGACATCATCAAAATCATCAGCAAAAAACACATGTAGACACCAGATGCATCTCAAAATATGTATACTCATGTATATATAAAATTCCATCAGGCCATCTGAATGTTTACATACAAAAATACAAAGATCTGCATGCCAATACAGCACCTCGGTACAAAAAATGGGCTCACTAGCCTATATACAACAAAAACAAAGATATACATCATGCACCACTCATGGTCCCTCTATTGCCTCACCACCTGCTCCTCCCTCAGGCAGTGGCGGACCACCCATAGGACCCTCCTGCCCCGGTGGCAGACATCCACTCGTCATAGCATCCAGCACTGCTCCAGGACATCCACTCGTCATAGCATCCAGCACTATGGCCTGCCATGGTGGCGGCACCCCCACACACTGCTCCAGGAAACTCTCATCCTGGATACGCGTCCACATGCCCTCCGACACGTCCTGTAAAATCGTCTCCAAATGATGACGTATATCATCATAATCCACTCCGGTCGTCGCCGGAGGAGCGTGTGATGGCCCCGCACCACGGTCATCGAAGCGGCACCTCCTTGCTTCCCTCTCCGGCTCAGCTGGTCACCCCACGACATCCTCTCACTGACGTCTCTCTCCCTGCGGCCACCTCTACGGCTCTCGACAAGCCGGAGCTCTCTGCATCTCCACCTCGTGCCCGCGAGGTGCTACATCTGCACATACAAAAAACAACAACAACAGATAGTATCAACATCTATATCATATACATATGGACTGATATCTTAAAGAACCACATAAACCAAAAACATGCACAATACTAAAACATACCTCGGTGGTCAAACACCTCCCCTGGAGGTAGGACCATGTCCGGGTCACCCAAGAAGTCCACCCCAGCATAGGGGTACTGAAGTACTACCTACGGCATCTGCCACCATATCCGTGCCGCCTCTACCGAAACGAAGTGGCCACCACCGTGACGAAGCAAAACTGTCGACCACCACCTCAAACACAGCTCACGCGCCCCCGACATCTCCAGTAAAACCCTCGGGTGCAACATCGACACCCTCTCTAAAAACCAGGCCACTAGGATGGACCCAAAAGCAAACTCTCCTCCATCTATGGACCGACAGTGGTCCAACTGTGCCACCATCCTAGCATGAAGCGTCAGCCCCCAAGCGAATTGCTCGTCAGCCAACACTCTCTCCAGCACCAACAGTTGGCCACCACTAATACGCTAGGTCGCAAGTGACCCATATATCCGAACAATCATCGCCGCTATACAGCGATGAGCCAGGGAGTCTATCGGACCAATGCTCACCATAGTCCCAGACATAAAGTCCTGACCTGAGCAGTATCTCTAGCCAATATCAGCCATTAAAATGGTCCTGGGCAACACCGGCTCCACCGGTAGGGGCGTTCCCCGAAAGGGGAGCCCAGTCAAGAAATAAATATCCTCCATCGCCGTGATGGGGATCTTCTCTCCTTGTACGAGGAAGTAGTGCAGCTCCGGACTCCACATCTGGATCAGGAACTGCAATAAATACTCTTGTACCTGTATCAACGGGCACTCAAAGAACTTTAGCAACCCACAGGTCGCCAAAGTCGCACGCACCCCGGGCCCCTCAATGGCCACAACATCCCACAGCTAGGCCCAGTCTCGCTCTCGCCACCGCACTGGCATCGTCACTACTGTCCACCTGCAGACAACACAGAGTCCTATATCAGCTCAGGCAACTGTCTACAGCATCACAAAGACTCGGTTTTTTACCCTTCAACCTTGCCTCCTAGGCACGGTTTTTCTTACCCACAGGCGCACACACATGCGTGTTTGTTCATTACACAGGCGCACACATATGCGCGCATGTTCATTACACAGGCGTACATAAGTGCGCGCATGTTCACTGCACAGGTGTGCATCAGAGCGCACCTGTTTTGCTTCACAGGCACGCCTCTGTGCGCACTTGTTCATCATACAGACGTCCACAGGTGCGCGCCTGTCAAACCCATAGGGGCGCACTGGTGCGCGCCTATTCAACTCACAGGCACGCCCTTCGGGTGCGCCTTAAATTCTCCCTACCATGCACCCATTCCCCTGTATTTGGTATACAGGTGCGCACTTATGCGCGCCTATCACCGAATCGCCCACGCATGTGGGGCCCACACCCCCTAAATACCCCTGTACGACCCTCCGTACAAACCTTGCCCAAAAATTGAAAACCTATTTCTATGCAGGATGATTAGGCCACTAACCTGATACTCGCCAATCCTCAATCGGCTGCCTTGTCCTCCCCGAATCTACAAATCTCCTCTGAAACTGCTCCTCCACTCACTATTGCAGCAGGTACAAATGAGGTGGCAATGTGGGCCCTACAACTATATATAGGCCTTTTTCCAATATTCCACTCACCATTCCTAGAGCCTAAGGTGTCCATTTTTCAAACCATCTTCAGCCACGGGATGAGCATCCCGTTACCTACATCACAGCAGTCCCTGGGTCGCTTTTCATCCTGAGCCCCCGGGATGCCCTTTTTTCATATCATGGTCAGGTACGCACGCGCATAGTCATATTCATCAAATACATGCTCATATCTTTGATTCTCTTCAGATATTGTTCACTTTGGGTATTTGGTTGTCATGTGTGGAGGTACTTGATCATTATCCATCAACACCACCCCTTCAGGTATATACTCAACACTGACATGTAGTCTCTCCCATTGTATTGCATTTACATTTCCAGTCACACCCTCTGATATTGGCCTTTAGGATCCTCCTTCCCGGCTCTCCAGTACCCACGCCTCCATTTGCATCTTCGGTAATGTTACCCGGTAGCATTCTTACCTACATGAGTTGTCCCATTCATAGAACCTTTTGCCACTTTTTGACACTCATGTTGTTTTTCATTTACCCTTTAGGGATGGGAGTCCCGATAGTCTTTCATCATGTTGTGAATCAACCACATACTCCTTCTCCTCATTTTGCTAGATTTCCTACACGGACTCCCAGATTATCTCTTTACGATTCTATCTTTTACCTGCACCTCCGCAGTATCATGAACCCTCCATTTCATCCACAATCAGTTTGTCCATCTGCGAACCTACCTTCATTTCACCTACCTCATACAGAAACTCACCAATGGGGCCCCCACCCTTCGTCAGTCTCCCAAGAACATTATTCCCTACATGGGCCACCCATATCACACTGGGGCACCCATTTCTGTATCTGTACATTTCTCCACAATTATTCATTATTTATTTGTACAAACGCCTTTATTTCCAGTCCTTACATTCTCTTTTTGTCATCACCTTTGGTGACTTGCTTCCTTTTTTGGCCACACACAACCCATGTCACCCTTGGTTGGAGCATTACTTACCATCTACCCTTGTTGGCATCGTCCATCTCTTCAGAGTACCCCACAAGTCACTTACCTCTACCCTTTGAATTTGTTCACTTTGTCCCGCCTCTGGCACAACTTATCACCAGTCTTGTCATCCCCCTGACACTCGACCTCGTTACATGGTTGCGACCACTCTTTATCTCATACATCCTCCAACCAAGGGCAGTCTTGAGTCTTCCCAGTTCTTGACTTCGTCTATGTACCTCTTCCACTTCCTCACCTCAGTAGATTTCACGAAGCCCTTTGCTTCTGGGAGTCGCGTCCCCTTTTGTCGACATCAGCACCATTTTCTGGAAGGGAGACAGTATCTTGATTCTCATTCTCCACTCAATGAGAGATCTCGGATGACACAGGGTGAAACACCATTGCTCCCTGCTTTCATTGACTCCCGTAACATTCGATGCTAACACCTTCTCATGTTACGGTGGGTCTTACTTTGTGACTATTTGCAGTTAGTTCTTTTATTTTTCCGAAGACCTCTGAACTTGTCAGGGCTATCCATACCCACATCATCGTTGATACTCAGTACCGCGATCAATGCCTATTGATTCAAAGCATGTTCATTTGCAGAATTGTCTTCTGCCTCTATCATAACCACCCCCGAGGGCGCTGCAGTTGTCTACACCAACACTTCAGTCATATTTTTTCAGAGTTATATGACACGAGCATGGGGCATGCCTGCCTCATCTCTACACAGTTTTCTATTTTGCACACCTCATAGAAGGTTAGGTTCTACTGGTTCCTTTTTTCTCCATAGGATCGCTCTGCACGGTCCCACTCTTGCTCTATATTACAAAAACATTCTTAGTAGAAGAAACATTGATGGATTTCGGCTATACGTATGCTCCTAACCTCATCCATCAGGGGGCATCTGTTATCACTGAAATTTCTTCTGCACATGGCGACAAGAACTCAGCATCGTCAAACAGCAATGAAGTCATTCATGGCCTTGAATTAATCTCACAGCATTAAAAAAAGGGAAAAAACTATACAAAGTAGTAAAAAATTGAAGAGCGCTTTACAGAAGTTGGGCGCGCGCACACATGCGCGGAACAGAAACATAGCATGCGTGCATACATGCACAATGCGCGGTTGTTAGCGCAAAAATCCGCGCACCTGCTAAACGACGCATTTATGAATGTGGTCGGCCTCCCAACCACTTATGGTTCAGCTCCCAAGCCGATTTGACCTCCAAATCCAGGATGGATCCGAATGGTGGGCTGGTCAAAGACCTAATAATGCCCTAAATGGCCTCTTTTCACACTACAAGGTAGTTACACAAAAGTCCAAAGCAATTCTATAAAAAGCCATGAATGCACCTCATTTTCTCAAGGAATTCTAAGTAATGTTATGCTGCCTAGATTGTTTTGAGGACTCCATCCTTGACAAGAACACATTGTCACCATTTCATTGAGAAATCCACCTCTCCATTGAGTGGATTTGCAAGGAGTTCTTTCACCACCATTTTCATTTTTCTTGTTGTAAGGAGAGCAAGCTTGTGAGGGTCCAAGAGCCTTCCCTTGGAGAAAGAAGGGATTCATTGTCCCCTTTCTTCTTGG
>ML861473.1:12293-24127 GCA_009831015.1 Picea engelmannii | reverse complement strand
TTTCGTAATAGATTTCTGATAATTATTGTTTCTTGAAGTATTTCTTGAAATCATTCCATTCCATTTGTTTTTCTTTTAATCCCTTAGCCAATTTCAGGTCTTGCCACCAGATACTCGCCTTTCCCTTCAGGTTATAAATGACCATTCAGACTTTCATGTTACTAGAATAATTATAAATCTGGAAGTATTTCTTTATATCCAGTAACCATGCTTCAACCTCCTCACCCGTCTTGGATTCTCTGTCAAAGGTGGATGGTTTGATCTTCTTGAATTCACCTTCTAGGTGATCCACCTGTTTTCTTTTTCTTCCTGTGGCTGTTTTGTTTTCTGCTACTTGTGCGCCCTTGAAAGAACTGTTCTCGTTTTCTATTTCAGGACTATAATTTTTAGAGGATCTTTTGCAGACTTCTTCCTCCTTGTCGTTGTATTTTGGAATCTTCTTTGTTACTATGTTGTGCAACAACACTTCATTTATTTCTTGCTGGTCTTCGTGTGCCTTTTTCAGTTTCTCATTATCTTCCTTGAACACTTGTAGTTCCACGATAAGGTTCGTCATTGTTTCCAGAACCTGGGTGGATGAAATTCCTTCGATGTTCTTTCAAGGTTCTTTAGGATGTCCTTGGTCGAGATTCTCTTCAAGTCTGATCTCCTCTTCGTTCTGTGCTGCCATTATTACAACATACCAATTTTTTTTTTGTTTGTAACAACAAATATTTTGTTATATTTTTATTTTTAACCTTCAACTCTGATACCATATGTAATGTACCCCAAAATTACCAAAATAAAAAAAAATTGTTAGGTGCATTAACACTTCTTGAATCTTCACTATTTGTTCCACATAACTTTATTATCGTCACTTAGTAAATATAATGTATGCTTTGCTTACGCCAATCTATTTAGAGACTGTAGAATATATATCCATCAATGACACGATTCTTATCTTGATACATCTATATAAGTTGGGTCATACATAACCCCATATATGGTGCCCTTAGCTTATACCGTTATGCATATGTATAAAATTTTCTGGATTTATCATGTGATATAATCTTTACTCATTATATATATATAGTAGGCCATATTAACTACTACTCATTATCCCTATTCTTAAACTCGTATTGTTATAGTATGATATTCACTACACAAAATTCTTAACAATACTAACATATATGTATATGTTCATATAATGAAAATCTTATCCCTATTGTATACATATCATACATGTTATACACAAATGTCGTATCTCGTTAGCCTTAATTTAACATGGTAACCAACCAAATGTAATGCTTTCTATAACGTATTTGAAAAATAGTTACTCAACACACAAGTAATATCATTACTGAGGTGGTTATAAGGTTGTTTTCCAATGAGGGAATGACAAGTCATATACCCTAATTCCACAATATTTCACTTACACCACACATAAACCCTAACCAAACAGTATGAAACCCCAACCAACCTGGTGACATGGCTCAACATTGAATGGGCTCTGAACTCATGTTAATGACATGGGTCTTTTCGACCTGCATGCATTTAACACTGTTTGTAACCATTAATGGAAGGACTGTGACGTACTTCTTGAGTTGGAAAAATTAGGCGGCCGCGCCCACTACAGACTCGCCACCTTCGGAACATCACATGGAAAATGTATTGCGTTTCTGTCACCCATTACTTCCCACTATGCAATTGTTTCAAGGTCACTACCGAAATCGGTTTCCCCCCTTTGGCTCCGTGTTCACCCAAAAGAACTCCGACTCTGGTGTTGTAAGCGTCTCAATTTTAACCCTAGAACATTTTCCTCTGTGTGAGTGGCTGACAATGTGGAAAATAAATCGTCCTGGAAAACAATGGAGGACGCACATTCGTCTGGTATTCTCTCTGTACCAGGTAACCCAAAATTTCTTTCGTTTCCCTTTATTATTCTGTAACAATTTGTGGATATCTTGTTTTGGCAGTCGTCTTTGCATTCCTCCTTTGCAACTATTTCTTTTCGGGCTCTCAGGTTTGAAGATTCGTTTCTTTTATCTTCGTTTAATCTCCATGAAAAGCCCAACATCCACGCCCTGTGTGATATATCACCACCGTGAAGATCATTATAGGTTCTGGAATATTGAAAGTTAGCATTCCAAGTGAGCGTATACACCATTATTAAATCTCATGGCTCTGAGTATTTACGTTACCACACTATAGACTATAGTCCTGTGTGAAAATAGATAACTAGACATATAGGTTAAACTTTCAAGGGATTTATGGATTTGGACTATTTACTTCCTTTATCATCTGTACAAACTCGTGAACACCCTTAGCCGAAAGCATGGTAACCGCCCTCTATCTATAGTTTACATTCGATGTCTGTAAAAAGATTATGTAATGGCGATTTAAATCCTCTGGTTCATGATTTACTATCTGTAATTTTAATTAAAGGTCCATATGCATATCACTATGCCGTGACATCGTCCCTCTGTTGTATTGATTACACTTGTATTTGCTTAAATTACTTGCGTATAATTATATCTCGAACTTCTGTACTTAAATTTCTCTCTGTGCTCTCTATAACAACCCTTAATTTACTTTCGTTTAGACAAAGCAATGTGGTATATGCCTTTCGTATTCTGTCTAAACCCTCGGGATTTAAACGATTTACCTTCGGGGAAGAAATGTGGTTTTACTGTATGTATAAATCATATTTTAATACTCCATTTTTGCAATAAGATTAATCTCCCAGGTTTTATATGGCGTAGGCATATATAAACCCGAAAATATCGCCCCTCTGTTCGAGAGTTCACATCCTCGAAATCCTACAGGGAACTCGTATCGACGCCATCGATCCCTATTTCATAGATTTCACTGTATTTTACAATTCAGACTAAACCAGATACAAGATTTGACAAAATCGTGTTCTGAATATGTTCTTTGCTTTTCATTTGCTTTCCTCTATGGCAGAAAGGTTTTGTACAATTTACACAGGAAAAGATTACCCTCTGTGGGGTTTCCCGACTATACTTCTGGGTGTTTTTAAATGTTTTAACACTATTTAATTTATTGTTTAGAGTCTTAAGCATCATGGTATTACGTTTCAGTTACAATAACTAATGATGGGGCCTTGTTTTCTTTTGCGAGGGTACCGATCAGCCGTTCTTGGGTCCACTCCTCCCCCTTTGGGTTTTGGATAGATCGTGGTTCAAGCACCGGTAGCGAACCGTTCCAATGCCGATTCAATCTAAGTAATATATCATCTTGTTTATTATTAATTTCACTAATTTTTCTTAGCACAAATTTCTGAATCTATCATTTTCACCCTTGTAGGTTTGTACAAATTGACGAGAGCGTAACATGGTAGCCCTCTTTCTCATAAAGGTATTTACGTTAAGATCTTGGCGCTTAGACATAACTTCTTCGATTTTGTCTACTAGTGGTACATGAGTCCTTACCCTAGGGAACTCCACTATAATACATTTTTAACCAGGGTTTCCTGGATTATACAGGTTGTAAATTATTTTTCAAAAGAATATAGCGGTCGTTTTTGTAATTTACCTTTCCAATGCATATACATGTTGTTGAGAAACCATTTTTAACATTAATCAGATTAATGATACAACTACTGTAGCATGTATTTGTAGACTATTTTATAATCGTTTTTTACAGACCTGAAGAGATATGTAATATGAATGTGGATTGATAAATATCCTATCTGTTCCTTTATAGCACTTGTACAACTTGAAATGGTAATTTCTTATACATTCATGAAAATCAAGGATAGATAGGAAATTTCTTCATTTAAAAATAATATATATATCTATACAGGCCCATGCATATATATATATATAACCCATATAAAACTTCTAACCATTTCTATCGTTTCCTTTGCGTAAATCTATAGGTATGTCTACACAATCATGCACAGAATGTATAACCACATTTAAACAGAAATAGAAGTATACAATATCTCAAACATTTCTATCGTATTAGTATCTATATGTATATATTCATCCAAGCATTTATACATATACTAACATAAAAAAAATCCCATCACACTTTTAACAATGGAAATCAATCGAATATTAACCATAATACAAGTAAAGGTGCTTATTTGAAACTAATCCCGGGACACAAATGGAACAACCACGTTCCACCCAACCATAAAACAGAACAACCAAGTTACTTTCTTCGTTCACCCCCTAGCTTGGCCATGAGTCCATAAGGGAGAATTGAAATGATCCTTCTTTGCTACAGTTCTCTTCTACAGATCATAAATTCCCTTGCTTCACACTAAACAATGCTCATAACAAGTAGTATCCTTTCCCCAACATACTAACCAACGTCCTGACTTCTCCATATGTTGTATATTTTGTGCTTCTTGTGCCTAGGTCTTTCTTTCCCTCCTCTAGAATTTTCGCAGCTTTACAAATCCCTAATTTTCAAGGGTTGCTAGTGGTCAAATTACTCATTTAAACATAAATAGAAGTATACAATAGCTCAAACGTTTCTACCATATTAGTATCTATATGTATATATTCATCCAAGCATTTATACATATACTAACATCACAAAAATCCCATCACACTTTTAACAATGGAAATCAACTGAATATTAACCATAATACAAGTAAAGGTGCTTATCTGAAACTAATGCTGGGACACAAATGGAACAACCACGTTCCACCCAACCGTAAAACAAAACAACCAAGTTACTTGCTCCGTTCACCCCCTAGCCTGACCATGAGTCCATAAGGGAGAATTGAAATGATTCTCCTTTGCTACAGTTCTCTTCTACAAATCATAAATTCCCTTGCCTCACACTAAACAATGTTCATAACAACAAGTAATATCCTTTCCCCAACATACTAAGCAACGTCCTGACGTCTTTCTTTCCCTCCTCTGGAATTTCCGCAGCTTTACAAATCCCTGATTTTCAAGGGTTGCTAGTGGTCAAATTCTTCATTTGAACATAAATAGAAGTATACAATAGATCAAATGTTTCTATCGTATTAGTATCTATATGTATATATACAGCCAAACATTTATACATATACTAACATCAAAAAAATCCCATCACACTTTTAACAATGGAAATCAACCAAATATTAACCATAATACAAGTAAAGGTGCTTATCTGAAACTAATGTTGGGACACACATGGAACAACTACGTTCCACCCAACCGTAAAACATAACAACCAATTTTCTTGCTCCGTTCACCTGCTAGCCTGGCCATGAGTCCATAAGGGAGAATTGAAATGATCCTCCTTTGCTACAATTCTCTTCTACATATCATAAATTCCCCTTCCTCACACTAAACAATGTTCATAACAACAAGTAGTATCCTTTCCCCAACATACTAAGAAACGCCCTGACTCCTCCATATGTTGTATATTTTGTGCTTCTTGTGCCTAGGTCTATCTTTCTCTCCTCTGGAATTTTCGCAGATTTACAAATCCCTGATTTTCAAGGGTTGCTGGTGGTCAAATTCCTCATTTGTCACTTGTAAAAATCAGCCATGAGGTAACTCAAATCTGTTCCCCACTCATGGAGTCATGGTTAACTGTTTTCAACCTGACTGTTCCATTTGTTTTCCAGTATTAAATATATAAAAATATTTCTCTTTTACATGTTTCACAATCAAGAAGTTAGTTGGGAAAATCAAGTCCTTTCCCAACAGTCATAAATAATTAATTACAATAATCAAATTCCAAATTTGGATTTGCCATAAATGGCAAATAATTTCCAAATTCAAATTGCCAAAAATGAAAATTTATTCCCAAGTACACTTAGACTTTAATAATTAATTATTTTTGGGGATATTACACAAAGTAAGTATAACCTTACAATTCTCTCGAAATTTTTTAAGATATGAACCCTCAAGCCAATCTGCAATCTTGTCATAAAACTCATAATTAAAATTATAACTTTGATGAATAAGATTTGTGAATGATAAATACATCATACGAGGATTCATTAGAGAAATCAAATTACTAGTTTGAGCCTTCCCAAAATGAATTGGTTCAAAATGTGAAGTAAAATCATGGAATTTTGATTTAATCAATGAATAAATATGAAATAAAGAATCTTCAATTTCAACAAGAATTGGTACATTGTCTTTATGAGAAATCAATCAAATAGAAACATCTTGTAACGTACCCTTTTTTCTTGTGAATGATTGAAGTGAAATATAATCAAATCCTACTTCATTAATATTAGGTTTAAAAGTCACATTACCAATATTTGACATATCAAATTGCAATGCCACAATATTAGATAAAGTATATAAAGTGTTATTCACATCAAAATCTAAGAAAAGATCATGATATAAAGAGTAAAATTAATTAGAGATAAGCAGATGAAAATGTTCTCTTGAACTATAATAATTAACGATAATATTTTCAAGACATTCCTCTTCTCTTATCTCATCACTTTTACTATGTTTTGGTGATAAACTTTCAAACATTATATGATCGTCTAAATTTGTTTTTTGTATGATTGACAAGTCAAAACTTTCATGAACAACTTCATGACATGTATCTAATCTTCCTTGTAAATAAGATATAGTTTGTCGATGAAGATTTATATTTTCTTCTTCAAGTTGAGGATCAATACCTCTAATATGTTCTATTAAAATATTAGACCACTTAAGATCATTTTCATCATTTACATGTTCTTCAGTAATTGAATTTGAGAACTGATTAGAATAAGAGTTATAAGAAGAAAAAAATACATCTTGATTTACAATCAAACTCTCTTCCACTATATCTACAATAGTAGGATATTGAAAATGAATTTGTTTGTAAGAAACATTAATTTCTTTGTCAGTAAAATTATTCCCAATTGGTTCTACCCCTCTTGTTTGTTCGATGGAACTTTTAGAAACAAAATTTTCTATAAATAAAGGATCCATCTCATTTTGTAAACAAATTCATCTTGCAAATTGATGTTACAATATGTATCTAATTTTTCATTTGCAATTAAATCTTGTTGAATGAAAGGGGCACAAACATTTGAAATAAGATCTTATACAAAATATATATCGTCAAGATGAAACTTATAAAGAACATGATTGATCTTTGTTGATTTTGTTTTTGAATATAATTCATCCTTGATTAGTAATACCTTGAATTATTCACATAAGTTGTCGTACTCATAAACCTCAAAGGCATCTAAAAATTCATCCACAAATTGAAACCAAGTGAAAATAGAATTGGTCAGAAAAGTTTCAAACCAATACTTGATTTGAACTCTAAAAGTGAAAGAAAACAACCTACATAAAATATTTAAATATGTAATATTATACTTGATGCATTTACAACAATGCTTGTTAAGATGATCCTTTGAAAATATATTTCATTCACCATCAAATTGGATTTTTGACAAGAGAGAAACTATCTCATCAGGAATGTTAACTAATGGAAATTTGAAAGCAAATCCCCATACATTAATTTTGGCAGGAACCATCGATTATCATATCAATGGAAAGATTAACTCTAAGTAGGTTATATTGTCATCCAAGTAGCCCTTAACCACGTTAATGACATAAAAAAAAGATAAGTAATAAATCAAAATACTTACAAGCTAAGTGCTAAATGATTCAATCAAATAATTGAAACTAAAATCTTTTAACCATTTTATTTTACGTCGCCTTACTTATAGTGCCATTTGTTGATGGACAGAAATGACCACATGTCAACTAAGAGGAAACAATCCAGTCCGAGGTCCTTAAAGCAAAACCCAAGCCATTTGGAATGGCTGTCCCTGACAAGTTTAATGGCTCTATTAGCCAATGAGGGGATCCTCCCTATAAAATAAGGAGATACAGAAAGGTTTTCTTAAGGGTCCTATGTACTAACTAACAAATCCCTAATATTTACAATAATTATTAAAACAAATTATATACAAAAATTTACAATTTGTACAACTTATACAAAAGTTACAAGATTTCACGAACCTTGTCAAATAAATATTTTCAAGACTTTTAGAATTGAATCTGAAGCAAAAAAAGATTATAAAACTAATATTCAAACAAACATATTATAATCAAACCAATAGAAATATAAACCAACAATTTTAAATGTAAATAAATAGAGGCAGATTCAAATAACCAAAGTAGTTTGGTCAAACCTGATAATAAATGATGTACATTTAAAATTAACCATAATATGACACCAAAAATATAGCTAAAGAAACACACATAAATATCATGGCGAGGAGCATGGATTAAATTTAATGATTCAATTGTATTTCACATTCGATATAATTTTTGTTATATACAAACAAAAAACATCTAGCTGATAGACAACATTAAATACAAAATTTAAAGAAGCTTATTGAAATAAAGTCGAAAAAATTTCAACAATTTTTTTTTAAATGTGAAAGGGAAACTATGAAAATATCAACTCTTTATTGAATGAAATTAATAAGAGTTTCAATAGACGCAATACATTTCACGTAATGAAACTAATCAAACATATGAAAATATAATTAATTAAAATCAACTTAGTTAAGACATGCCTTTTTCCATTTTCAATAAAAAATTGATATAAGTTGAAATAATGAATGAGAGTTTCACTAATAATATTCAAATACAAATACAAATATTAATAATTAATGCACTCTTGTGCTCCTGCACTGGCTTACAGAACCCGCAGTATTCTGTCATGCAACCTCTTGCATGAAGCCAAAAAGAACCTAAACCCGAAATCAAAGAACTCACAGATAGGAAAATCTATCTATCCCTGGAGATGGAACTTAACATACATCTACAACATATCATAAACACATAAAGAAATTCATCATCATACACATAATAACATGCAGGAAAAACTGCTCTGTTTGTATTAATCAAGAATGCCTCTTTACAATGTGTTCGAGCTCGGACTGCAACAAAGTCTCGACTCTCCTCTCCTATCTCCCTATCCTTCTCTACCTCTCTGTCTCTCAGGATTCTCTTACTAACTTCTCCTTCTGAAAACAAAAGAAGAACTTTTTACAAAAGGGGGCTCCTCGAGCGCTTCCCTCCATCCTCACCAACTCTCATTAATTACAATGAATTACATTGAATGGGCCATCTAATATGAATCAGAGTTAGATCCCCATGCTATCATCCATTAAAGGCGTCATTAACTACAACATGCTTGAAGGCATGGCTTTGGCTCTACCAACCTTACAATCATTAAATACATTTTTTCAAATTTGAAATTTGAAAGTGAGAGCGCTGCGCCTCTCCTCTCCATTGAATGTGCGCTTTATGTGCTTGCTAGATGGTGCGTAGCTGGCTTGGAGCGATGCTCCTGCATCATACTCCTCTGCTGTGAAAAATTCATGAGCTCCTGCTCATGATCTTCCCAACAGGGCTGTCGAAATCCACTTGGATCTCAAACAGTTCTCTGGAGCTGTCCATCTGCTCCACTGCTTTGCTGCTGTTTCCCTGCTGCTATGGTAGGTTATCCTCTGCTCAGTTCCTCCTCACTGCCAGTTTCTACTGCTGACCTCGACATTAGCCTTCTAATCTCCTCAATCTTCTCGTCCAACTGCTCCCATGGCTGGCTCTTCTTTTGCAGCCTCCTCCACTACACTTCTTTCCTGCAAACGGGTAGATCAACTAGATCTCCCATGCCATCTTCTTCCTTTGTGGTCTCATCTTGCCACTTTGCTGCAAATTTCAGCTCTGCAATATTATCTTCTTGACTGACCTGCTGTTTAGTCACCTTCTCTGACATACTTTCTTCTGCCATTTCTCCTTCATCTTCTGCTGCTGCATGCCTTGAAATTACAGTCATCATCATCTGTTCAGCTCTCTGTCTAAAATTTCTGAGCGATTCCTCGGAATGCTCCTCTGCTAACATCTGCATGACTGTATGCTCATGGCAGTCATCTACTGGCTCTGGATTGTTCAGCGAATCCTTTAACATTTCCAACTCCATCTCCCATGGAGTGAACATCTTATCTGTGTGCTCCTCTTCTTCTCCTTGGGAAACTTCTGACATCTGCTCCATCTCTTTGACAGTCACAGCCGACTGTCCTTCCATTGTTGTTGCACCTGCAACATCTTCCCTGGCCTCGTCTTGGCTACTTGGTAGGAATATATTTATCCCTCCAATCATCAGAATGATCTTCTGATCTTCCTTGTGGATGGGGCAAGTTTTTAACTTGTCATCATCTTCATTCACATGGTCTAGAAAACCACATGAATCTTCACTTCTCAACACTCCTTGCTGACCTGAACTCACTCTTGAGTCCTTGAGACTTTCAGACAGTCTCACTTATTTTCCCCTGCCCACCTGACAATTTGGGAATTTTCTGCTGCCCACCTGGTAGTCTATGAGATCTGCTGATCCCATCTCAGTGCCCTCCTGGTAATTTGAATTTTCATCACCGCCCTCCTGGCAATATACGAGACCTTCACTTGATCTCATTCTATTGCCCACCTGGCAATTTGAAAGTCCATCTCTGCCCACTTGGTAGTCTATGAGATCTCTTCTTGATCTCTCCTCTTCATCATCACTGATATTTCTCCCAGCTTCTAGTTCACACACATGAACCATCTCTTCTGTGGGCTTGAGGCTTTTCACATACCTTAGCCACCTCCTCAACAACATTTGATGTCTTCTGGCCAACAATTTCTTGACTGGCCACTTTGCTTTCCTCCTCAGAGGCCATTCATACATCCAATGTGTCTCTGCGTTTTGCTGGAATCATAGTGAAAGCTCTTCCATTCTTTCCCTTATCTCAGCGAGTTCCAGATCCATCTCTGGATTTATCTTCTGCTTGTGGTCTTCCCTGTGACCACGCCCATGGCCTTTAGTATCCATATTCATGTTTCTGTTTGCCCTCCTAGAAAACTTGTTGCTGTCACTCTACAACCGTGAGTGCTTCCAGCATCTCCTATAGTCCTCCTGACTGTCTATTGACTGTTGCACACCTTGCAACAATCATCACCTTTTACCTGTCTCCTACAGGCTCTTCTTCATCTCGCTTCCTCTTTTGCCTAAAATATACGGGCAAAATCTTGCTCTGATACCACCTTGATGCGTATCAGACTACTCCTTTTCCTCTAGCTCCCTCTGCCTGAAATATACAGACACAATCAGGCTCTGATACCACCTTGGCGTAGAACCTTGACCCTCAGGCCGAGATCCACACAGGATCATTCTTCTTCGAATCCATACAACCGAATTAGTTCTTTCGGTCCCTCTCTGGAACCTCACGAATTCGATCCACATGTATTTTAGAAACTCCACTTGTGCGAACAAGCACTAGGCGCAAGCTTCACCTCCACGCAACCACGATGTTGTGGCTGTATCGGGATTTCGGTAACCGAGAGTTTGAAATGCAACAGCCCAAACCACTGCCTCCTCTACCTTTCGAACCCTGAAATGCCAAAATGGGCCCAACGGCTCTGACTCATGCTAATTCTCCGAATGCTTTCAGGATTTCGCAATATCGCGAGTAGAGACTCCACGTCTCCCGACTCCTGGCCTCTTGAACACCTGGGTCCTGAAATGCCGAAATGATGGTCCGCGACAAGTCACTACCGGCTTTCGTGGTTCGAAAATCTGTGACGCAAGCATTCCCCCCCTGTTCTTCGTCTTTCGAATCCCTGGTGTCTGAATCCCCGAATTCCCGAAATGGGAATTCTCACACGATATCCAACGACTCTCGATGAGTTGGATCAAATTGTTATTGGATAAATCCATAAGTGCGGACACAAACCGATCTCCCTAGATCCACTTGGATCTAGAACAAAGCAAAACAGAATAGGACGCTTTCCTTAAGTTTTAAATATTGAATTTACTAAGAGGCAAGAATCATGGACATACCTTATGATCGCTTCCTATAGTCTTTGTTG
>ML861471.1:0-16270 GCA_009831015.1 Picea engelmannii | reverse complement strand
ATTTAATAACAAAATATCTCATTTGTGGTTGGGGTTGGTATGAATTTATGACAAAGGATAAGGTAGATGGGAAAATTAATGATTGGAAGGATTTGAGAGAGAAGGATAAGGAAGAGGGGGTTGGACTTGGAGAGGGGGGGGGGGATTTTATTTGGGGGAGAAGGAGAAACCAAGGGGGAGAAAGGCAACAGAAATTTTGGAGAGACGGAAGGTTGTAAAACTTTTTGTGGGTTTTTACTAGTGGACTAGTGTTGCTCGGATTTTGGGCTCGGGGAAAGGAAATCTGATTTCCTGGAGCTAGGGATCCGGAGAGGCTCTATTCCTAGCTAGTTGGGAGGATTTAGTTTCAAACAGGACTTCAACAGGAAAGATAAAGGGACAAATTCTTCTTAAATAGGTATTTCACTAATCATTGTTTTCTATGAATGAAAGTTAAAAATATTGAAATTATGTTGTAAATGTGATATTTGAGAATGTAATTGTTGGAAATTATTGTCATAAAATTTACTATTAAAGCTTTACATTTGGTACCAAATTACAAATTTATTATTAGCTATTAATCCCTGGGTAGGGCTTTACATATGGTATCAGAGCAGGTTTCAAAACTGAAACCTAGGACCTACCCACCCTTAAGACAGAAAGTTAGACTTGATGTCCTAATAATGAGGAGAAATTTAAACACCCCAACAACCCTTTGAGTAAGACCCTTCGACTATCAGAAGTAACGAGAATGGACTAGAAATGACCCCTGAAACCTTAGAGATAACCAAAAGGGACTCATAAACCCTAAGAGGACCACTTAAATAAATCTTGAAGAAGAAAAGTGTTGCAGGAAAAGAGATCATGCGCATCTGCACTAGCAACATGTCAACTTGTACAAGCCATATGATTATCTGTAAGAGTCCTTACCTGCAACCATGACATAGAAGTAAGAGGGTGAGGGTTTGATGACGTAAATTTCTCTTAGAAGAGAGATATCATAATTGAATATATATATCAGAAGAACCTAATATTTAACTTCTTTTATTAATATAATCGAATAAACAGTGAAAGAGAAAAAAGTTATTAAAAAAAAATTCGCTACACTCATGTTTGATATTCAAGCCTATGAAAATTCCAAAGAAACTTCAATACAAAGGATCAAGAAACTTATTAGTTACCTGGGATCAATGTTGATAACTATTTCGATGAGTGGTCTGAGACTGGCTCCATTGAGTAGAGAAATTGTAATAAGTAGAACAACAACCAGACACTAATCCAATGAAATCCCAAGAAATAAGGAAGACATGTAATTCAAATTCTAATATCAGAACACATTTCAATCAACTGAAGAAAAAAAAGAAAAATAAATAAATGGTGGGTCAATGATTAAGAATATGCATGTGAAACCATGTTAGGTCGCCTACCCCTATCATAGTTGGGTGACCAGGCAGCTCCCTGCTCGTTTCTATTAGCGTCTTTGCCTATATTTTGCTCCATCTTTTAGTGAATGTTGCAAAGATTGTCCAAAAAAATTTGTGACACGAACCAAAGTCCAGATAATTTCCTCTATCCACTATCATGCGATATCTCTTGGTGCTCGTCCATACCTATCATTTTATCTTTTGTAGACTTTTTAGTGGTGCTCGTCCATACCCACCGTCTCTACCACTTATGACCATGTCCAATTTCTGGTTGTGTGTCAAGCAGGAAATATGTTTTGTATTAAGTGTCGCAACTAACACTCTGACTTTGTCTAAATTCTCAATCTATTTCTCACTCTCTTGGCATCCATCGTGTCATGATAATTATTCAAGAACATACCCTTCCTCCAGCAATTAAAATTATGTATATATCACTATAATAAATAAATAACGATGTATATATCAGTGTAATAAATATTGTAAAAAAGAGGTGGGGGTTTAAACTTATTTTGTGGAAATGGTTATATGTGAACTTTTCATAGTTTTGTCTGTAGCTTTGACTTCATTTGTATTAGATTTGTCTCTTCTACTTCATTGGTATTTTGGTAAAAATATTACATGGAAAACTGGAAGGTTGATCTTCATGTCCTTTCGATTACTCTCCATATTTTTCTATATTTATGGTCAAGGAAATGGCTTTTTCTTTTTTTTTGTATTTAACGTGAACCCATAAAGTTTGCTTATATAACAAAGTGCAACATTTAAGTTTTGAAGATTACATTGTTTATGTTCTTGGAAGTTATATTTAAAAAAAAATGTTTTTCTTTTTAAATTTCTAAAGCTACCATAGCGCTTAACCCTTATGTCTTATATCTTCAGTAGTTTTAGAAATTTCTAAAATTTCTAAAGCTATCTAAGCATTCAATCTTTATGTTTTTCTTGGATTTGATATTTTTTATCTATTTAATATTTTTTTTCAATTAGTGCAATTATTGGAACAAGAGGTTGAAAGGTAAACAACTACCCTAAACAAACATACAATTATGGTGAACCATCAAGTCCCTAATAACAATAGAACTACCTCTTACAAAGACCATGTTTATGAAATTGCAAGGACCCTCCTATTATGTGTTATTTTAACCCTAGTAACGGTTTTGGTGAAATATTTTATTTTATTTTATTCAAATGTTGTGGACAAGGACTTTAGTTGTAAGATGATGTGCTAAATCTATTCTTTGGTGATTGTAAGTTAATTAAATATTACTCAACTCACTAGTATTGTAGGTAATTTAGCGTAGTTAGCAAGTATAATGCCAAGTTGTATAACTAGTTAAGTGAGAGAGTTGTTAAGACGCCTATACAAGGTTACCAAGCTTAGAGGCTTTTGACCCTGACCTTTAGCCACTTATCTTATGAGAGTAATGTATGTTTACAGACAAGTATAAAGAAACTTACACCTAACCCTACATTTGCAAGTATAAGTTGAGTAAAACGTTGAATGCCTTAAACCCTTTTCTAATAAGCTTTGGTTGAATTCAGATACAGTCACTCAAGATGGCTAGGACTCAGGGAAATCAAGGTCGGGGAACATCATCACAAGGACCACCAACACTGGTGCCACCACCGCCTCGCCTGAATTAGCTCTCATTTTGTGCTCCTTAGATGCTATTAATGAGACGTTAAAGGAGAGTCAGTCAGCAGATGTTGAAGTGGAACCCCCACATCTGGAGTGGATAACCCTGAAGCGTCAAGGGACTCAGAGGGAGGAACTCCACCAGGGAACATCACCATAGAACTACAAAAAATCAAACTCCCATATTTTTCTAGCAGAAATGCAAGTGAACGTCCAGAGACATGTTGGAAGGAATAACAAGATTTTTTGCCTTGAGAGACTATGCTTCCACGTCAAAAGCGAAGATAGTGATATTTCAGTTGAGGGACAATGCCTTGAACTGGTGGGGTAATCCGGAGAGGAAGTTGCACCTTACCCTAAACATCGTCTCATGGGAGATTTTTGAGGAAAGGCTCTAGAGGAAATATTTGCATGCTTACTATGAGGAACAGTAGGTAGGAGCATTTCATGCTCTAGTTTAGGGAAACATAATTGTGGAAGAGTACAAAATCAGGTTCATGAAGTTAGTAAATTACATCTCATACATGGATATCGATCAACGGAAAGAAGAACGTTTTGTGTATGGTTTAAACCCTAAGATAAGGTCCATTGTGTGGATGTGGAAACCATCATCAGTGGTTGAAGCAGTTGAAAGTGCTTGTTACGCAGAAGAGCATATGAGCTTAAACGGAGGTATGATATCAACTATTACACACTGCCTGGATTCATGGGGAAGGCCCCTAGGACCTTCTCCAGGGGAGGAAGCTCTAGGCCACCTCCTTATGGAAATAGGGCCACACCTAGAGCAGTTGAAACAGGTATTTCAATGGCAACAAGTGCAACATCTCACTCATCACCTGCAACACAAGCAAGTCCACGACCTTCTCGAGGACCAGTTAGTAGGGGTAGGGGTTCCATGGGAAGAAAAACATTTCAGAGACCTTCACAAAACAGTGTGCAAGTTCCATCTCGTTTTACTTGTTGGGGGTGTGGAGGAACCCATTACCAGCGTGATTGTTTAGAGTCACAATCACGCTTTTTGCATAGAGAAGGAAAGGCCTCGATGGGAAGAGCGAGTAGTAGCCACCAGATTTATGCAACAGTTAATAACCACCATGAATAATATCAATCCACTGTGGTGGAGTCATCGGGTGTCCTAAATCATGTCAATGTTAAAAGTTTATTTCATTTTGGTGCTACATATAGTTTCATTTCATCTTGTGCATTAGAAAAGTGTGGATTGGTAGCCTACGAGCATGATGACTTTAAAAAGGTCGAGATGGCTTTGGGGGAGAAACAAGTGATAGGACCTAGCATCGATACTTGTCTTATAGACCTGGGAGTGTGTACTACTAGGATGAATGTGTGTGTCACTACCCTAGGGACTTATGATATAATCATTGGGATGGATTGGTTAGAATCCCATTGAGCTATAGTAGATTGTTTCGTGAAGAGGTTGCTTTGCATTGATGATGAAGGAAGGTCGGTAGAGATCCATGGTATACAAAGGAAGGTGTATCTACGCTTTATATCGACAATGAAGGTTAAACGTTGCATGAGAAAAGGTAGTCAATTATATGTAGCGAAAGCGGTCAATGAAGGGAAAGGACCCTCTATGGATCAATATCCAATTTTGTCGGAATTTAAAGATGTTTTTCCAAAAGAGTTGTCAGGGTTACCTCCTGAGAGGGAACTTGATTTTATCATCGATCTAAAACCTAGTGCTAAGCCAATTTCCAAGACATTGTATAGGATGACGGCTCCATAACTTTGTGAGTTGCAGATGCAGTTGAAGGAACTACTTGACTTAGGGTAGGTAAGGCTCAATGTCTCACCTTGGGGTGCACCAGTAATTTTTGTCAAGAAGGATGGTTCCTTACATCTGTGTATATATTATAGGGACTTGAACCATGCTATGGTGAAGAATAGGTACCCAATACCATGGATAGATGATCTCTTTGATTAGATGAAAGGAGCAACAGTTTTCTCCAAATTTGATCTACGATCAGGGTATCACCAGTTAAGGATTAAGGAAGGCGATATTCCTAAAACTTCCTTTCGAACTTGGTTTGGGCATTACAAGTTCATTGTAGTGCCTTTTGGTCTGACTAATGCAGCAACACTATTCATGAGCCTCATGAATGGTGTATTCTGAAAGTACTTAGACCGCTTTGTATAGGTCTTTCTTGATGATATCCTCATCTATTACAAGAACAAAAGAGAACATGAGGAACACTTGCAAGTGGTGTTGGCATGCCTTAGAGAGAACAAGTTGTCAAAGTGTTCTTTCTTCCAGAAAGAGATTCACTATTTAGGTCATATCATTTACAGTGAAGGAATTTATGTGGACCCAGAAAAGGTGAAGGCCATTATGGATTGACCAGTACTAAAAAATGCTCATGAGGTGAGAAGCTTTATGGGGCTAGTTGGCTATTATCGAAGGTTTGTGGCAGGATTCTCAAAGATAGCGAAACCCATCACCACCTTGCAGTGAAAAGGGTTCAGGTATAAATGGACAGAGGAATGTGATATTGTATTCATCGAGATTAAGAGGTTACTAATCAATCCGCCAATTCTACGAGTTTCGGATATGGAAAAAAGACTTCACAGTCTGCATTGATGCCTCAAAGAAAGGATTGGGGGACGTACTAATGCAGGATGGGGGAGTGATAGCATATGCATCAATAAATTTGAAGCAACATGAGGAGCTATATGCTACTCATGATTTAGAGTTGGTAGTTGTAATGTTAGCTCTGAAGCTTTGGAAGCATTATCTAGTGGGGCGAAGCTTTGAGCTCAAACCAAACCATGAAATCTTAAAGCATCTCTTCACTCAAAGGGATTTCAATGCCAGGCAGAGGCGATGGAGTGAATTTATGAGTGAGTATGATTTTGGAATTTATTACATCAATGGAAAGGAGAATGTGGTCATGGATTCCCTGAGCAGGAGACCACGTATGTTCTCCTTGGTTCCATTAAAATTTAATCTGAGGGAGCAAGTGTTGGGGAAACTTCTTGGGGATAGTTTGTATTTAAAGGTTATTTCATCCCTCCAGAATGGGAGACAGTTAGAGCCAAAGTATGAATGATTTATCCTTGAAGTAGATGGATTGTTAAGATATCAAGGAAGGATGTACATCCCTGAGGGTGGGGATATTCAAAACATCATATTCAAGGAATCCCATAGAGCACTTTACTGTACGCATCCAGGTGTAAAGAAAATGTATGCAGACATGAAGAAGCTTTTCTTCTAGGTAGGAATTAAGTGCGATGTAGTCTATTTTGTCACCAAGTTCCTTGAGTGTCAGCAATTGAAAGTTGATCATCACCACCCAGCAGATCTCCTACAACCACATGATGTTCCTATGTCCAAGTGGGTAGTCATTTCTATGGATTATGTGGTAGGATTGTCACTCACATCACTAAGGCACAATGACATTCTTATTATAGTTGATAATTTTACCAAGAGTACTCATTTTATTCCAGTCAGAGACACTTATGATGTCACTGAGGTGGCATACGTTTTTATAAGTGAGGTCATTTCTCTTCATGAGTTACCCAAGAAAATCATTTATGATAGAGACTCTCAATTCACCTCTAGGTTTTGGACAAGTTTGCAATCAGCATTGGGGACTTATTTGAACTTAAGCACAGAATATCATTTTGAAACAAATGGGCAAACTGAAAGAATAAATCAGGTTATGGAAGACATGCTTAGGATGTATGTTATGGATAATCAAACCCATTGGGAGAAATACTTATTTTTGGTAGAGTTCACCTACAATTACAGTTTCCACAACTTAATTAGAATGTTTCCCTATAAAGCATTGTATGGAAGGCCATGCAGAACATCGTTGAGTTGAGAAAGCTTAGAAAATCGAGTGATAGTATGGTTGGAATTGATTCAAGAGATGGAGGAACATGTGATTCAGATTAGACAACAATTAAAGGAGGCACGGGATAGACAGAAAATTTATGTTGATGCACATAGGAAAGACCAAATTTATAAAGTGGGAGATCAGGTTTTCATTCGTATCATGCCTAATAAGAGTGCCAGTTTGGGAAAGGAACAATGTTGTCGCCTCGATTTATAGGACCATTTAAAATCCAAGAGAGAATTGGGCATGTTTCTTATCGCCTCGTACTGCCATCCGACTTGCATAAAACTCATAATGTTTTTCATGTGTCTATTCTACGTCATTATGTCGCTGACGAATCTCACAAACTAAATCAAAAGGAATTGCAAGTCTCGGATGTGGGAACCATCATGGTCGAACCACTATGCATATTGGACCGTAAGGTCAAAAAACTTAGGAATCGTTTGATGGACCAAGTTAAGGTCCAGTGGGACAAGAATAGGCCTGGATTTGTTACTTGGGAGGATGCAGAAACCTTACGACGAGATCATCCCTCACTTTTTTGACCACCTCGGGACTATTTTTCCCAGAGGATGGGTGTATGTAATGACCTATTTTTGACTTAGATAACTAGAATTACTTATGGCCTAGTCATATATTTATTTGCTTATGATCTATGGAACATTGATTACTTGACACTTTAAATTTTGGACATGTGGACCTATGTGAATGTGAATACTATGAATGTTTATTGTTATGTGGTTTATGATGGATAATATGCAACCTAATTCTATCTTGAAAATTTTGAAATTTAAAGATGTTGGTACGTCGATACCGAGTCAATGATATGGTTAAATGTGTTTACATGATAATGTGTATGGATATGTATGAGTTGTGCTATAAACTAATTTGCAAATTAATGGGATATAAATTAGCCAAAGGATAACGATAATAAAGGGTTGATGTCGTGAACATCGACCAAGTAACAGTATAGTATGAATCTTGTATCTGAAATTTTGTTGGTTCAAATGCATTGCTATGATATGTGGAAAAGTGTAGGTTTTTCAAGTAGCGAGACTGTCTGAAACTGAATATACGATAACAAAATCCCAGCAACACAGTGCCACTGTATGGTCCATGATAGGGTGTTGACCCTAGTTCTAGAGGAGGGGTGGAGGCATTTCCCACCATGTATCCTCTGAAACCTGGATTCATGGGAGGACAGTGTTAGATCGCACTCCCCTAGACGTGTGATGATGACTATCAGTTGTCTGTTGGGGAAGCTTGGTCAAGGTATTTGACACTTTCACTTACCGGTTATATCTGGAGTTAGGTCAATATAGTTGATGCTCCAGGATAGTCCAGCAGAGGAAGGATAGGGATGGAATATGGAAGTAGGTTAGGGAGGCAGGATGACTAGACATAGTTGAGAGTGTGTGGGGTTTTAATCTTATAGCAGAAGTGTTGATTTTCTCTTGTTTAAAAAAAAAAATTGCTTAACTTACAATTATCTAGGCAATTATTACTTGTGCTAAATTATTATAATTAAGGATTCTGCAAAGAAAACAAAATTGTAGAAGGTCGATTTATTCTTTATGAAGTTAATTACATTGTTGATTGGGTTGGAAGCATACAGGTATTGCATTAGATGTGTTAATTATTTCCATTAGTACACACGTGAGTTTTGTATGTGCTAGCTACACATACATGCCTTGTGTGTGTACACTAGTATTTATGAATTTTTAAATTAATGATGTGTTTATCTGATCTAGATGTATGAATCATGTTATTGTTCTCATTGTATTGTAAGTTACTATAACTTTGGGATGGATTTTCTTGAAGGGTGGGTGTATGTAACACCCCAATTAGGTTAATTCATGATTTGATTAAGGTAAATTAAGGTATTAAGGTATTAAAAGTTAATTAATTGACTAAATCATTAATTTATCCAACTCAGTTAATTATTGAATTAATTATATTTTATCATGTCTCTTCACCTTTCCTCCAACTCTCCTCAAAAGTGCATCCCTCTCTCCCTCATGAGTTGCCTTTATCTAATTTTAAAGAGTGATTTTCCTAACCCTTGGTCTTTCAATGAGATTGGCGGTCAAGATTAGATCTTGCCCTCATGAGATCAACGGTCATGACTTAGTCATTCATTGAGGTCACTTAAGTCACTAAAATGACCCATAACATCATAAAGTCACTTTTACACTTTAAAATAAAAAGACCCAACTTTATAAAATCACTATAATAATGTTACTTTAAAAAACACAATATAAATTCACTAGGGAGAATAAGTGCTCAGTCACTTCCGCATATTGGGTGTCGCCTATGCAGAAGTACCTTCGATCTACCAAATATAACATGTTTGTCAATATTGATTTTGAGAAAACCTATGTTTATGTTGAGTGGCATTTTATTTTGGTTATTTTAAAATCCCTAGGGTTTGGCATTGTATTGCTTAATGGTGTTGAAACCCCATTTGTATCCCTTCATGACATGGTGGATGGCAAAGCCCCGGGCTTGATGGTTTCTTTTATGAATTCTACAAGACTACCTTGGATTTTGTTGGCCATGAGCTTCTCTATATTTATAAGGAGGTTTATCATCAACACTCTCTGGGTGTGAGAATCAACCATGGGCTCATCAAGGCTATCCCCAAATCCAGGGACATTGAGATCATCCTGAACTAACATCCTATTACATTGCTCAACACCTCTTACGTGATTTTGGTCAAATCCCTAGTGTTGTGATTGAAATATATTATGCCTAAGATCATCCAATGACAACATATTGGCTTCCTTAAGGGATGGTACATTATCGTTGTGTGGGAGGGCATGGAATGGACTTGTTCTTCTAGCATGGATGTTATGTTTGTCGAGATTGATTTTGAGAAGGCCTATGACAAATTTGATTGGCATTTTATTTTGGCCATGTTAAAAGATCGAGGGTTTGGGGACGTATTTCCCAACAATGACAAAACCCTATTTGCTAGTGCTTCATGGGTGACTCTATCAATCGATGCAAATATTCAAATACAACGCTATTTAGTCCCATTCGAGAAGCTTGTCCATTAGTTCCTATAGTGGAATATTTTGGCCATTGGATCAATTATAATGGTCCATTCAAGAGACATCCCTCCCTAAACCTGAGGGGAAGCAACATGTCAATGACCATTTCATAAGTGTTTCCTTCCTAACTATCACAAAGGATCAACAAAACTAACAAGCTACTATGGAGTGTATGGAACTTCTATTTTCTACGTCAAGGTCTTATATTCAATGGGCCAAGATTCAATGTTACGAGTAAAAGGCCAATCCTTGCATGACTAGGCTCCCTTCACCAGTCTTGGATTTAGTGGAGACAAAACCTCAATTTCTTAGCATCCCCCCAAGATCATTGGGAGATGTCATTGTCCAAAGGTGGAACAAAAAAGCAATAAGTGAGTCACTAAGCCCCTTGCCATTTTCCACTTAGTTTCAAATATGCACCAAGGCACTAGCGACGACTCATGTTTATTGGTCTCCTTGTTGTGTCCCTTCTAAAGTATCTTATGACCAAATATAAAAAGTCTTTACAAATTTCTTTGGACTAAGCTTGTCAAATGTTATGGCATCCACAAAGCCAATTGGACTCTTCATTGTACCCCCCAAGAATGGGTGGTTTGGGGATTATCAAGACCAGGAAATCATCGCAAGTAATTTGTGCCAAATATGTGATTCAAGTTGTTGAAGGCCAAGAATCCTAAAAGACCCTACTAAGACATTCCATTCAACAAGGATGACCCCAAAGCAAGAAACCCCAACAAAGAATCTCATTTCATTCCATATTGCTAACCCCCTCCAAGATCAGTGTTCAACACTTGTGTTCTTTAGAGTACTTGGAAGCCATGGGAGACTCTCAAACATTTCTTGGCTTAGAAGGAACCTTCTCTCATAACTAGGTTTTCTTTTAATGACCATAGTTTTTAGCAATCCCCATTGATTTCATTTGAAGAGAAACCTTTGGTAAAATCCTCTATTCCCTTAAAGCAAAAAATTACCCCTAGTAATGCTAATAAGGTTATTGTGAATCACATTCAAGGGCTAATCCTAGACTGTTGATTTTTGTAGCTTCGGGCAGGTATTCTCATGTTCCCTAGGTGTTGGGCATGTTGGAATCATTGTGGGCACCATATTACACTCTTTTTTTGGAGAAAACCACCATTGGAAGAAGTTGGGGCTTCATGGGTTTTGTGATGGGCTTTGTGGGTTTGTGTTGGAGCTTCACACCCACAAGAAATTATAATTTAATGTTGACTTGTGAAGGGGCTTTTGTGATGACCCCTAAGACTTGTATATAAAGGAGAGAAGTCATTGTGACATTTCATATTGTGTAGAGTGTGTGGAGACATAATGGAGTTATAATAAGTGAGTCTGCACTTATGCCAAGGAGCTTAATGATTTCAGCAAGGGAATGTTTGTGACTCTGGAAAATCTAGCATAGGAAAAAACTGTACAACTGGAGTGAATCGTATGAAGGTGTCTATACAGTTTTTTGTACATGTATGCGAGTTGTAGTGGGCACAGCCGCGTATGTACGCAAATTACAATGGGCACAGTCGTGTATGTACGAAGGTGAATCGTGTACATTCGTACAAGGGTTTCTGGGCAAGAGCAGGTATGTACAGGCTGACATTAGGAACAGTAAAGGTGACGTCAGCAGGCCATATAGGTGGCTGCAGCAGATTTGTGGGTAGAGGAAATTTCTAGGGATTTGTTGAGGTTTGGTTTTCTGATATTTTGTGTTATTGGAGGACAAGCTTGTTCTCATACTTTTGGTGGATTTGTATTGGCTGGGAGGGATGGTTTTTCCCTCAGAATTTCTGAATTTGATAAGGTTACAGAACAGAAATTGTGTGTCTCATGTGTGTTGATAATTCATCTATGATCTTATTGTTTTCGCGGCATATATTTCCAGTTAATCATTTTCAATGTAAAATTGTTCAGTGATAATAGCTAGGGTTTATTGTTAGCTCACTAGGAAGCAATTTTCAGATCTAAAAATTAGTCACATAGAGTTGTATGTGAAAATTGGCACGGTATTAGAGTTGGGGATTTGAAGAGAAGGGGATCATCCTTGAGACACATAGTTGTTACAAGTGGTTGCAAATTTTGTTTTTTATTGAACATGTCGCAAGTGACATCTCTGTGAGGGGATTTGTAGCAGTGTTGAGAAGTTGGATTTGAGAGGGAGTTATGGCGTTGTCGTAGGTGGCGACAGGTTAGATGGTCTCTGGTTTGATACATGGAGCATATTGTCTAGACAAGGAGTTGTGGACTATTGCAGCTCGGTTGTGTGGCAAGTTGGGAGTTTTAGTGGATTGGTGGAGAGTCTGGATCACAATAGTATGTTGTGTGGCAAGATGCCAACCCTGTGGATGGACTTCCAGTGGCTTGTCATGGTGAGTTGCAATGGGCGCAGCTCGGGTGCTTTTGCACAAACGAGATGAATTTGTGTGTATGTCAAGTCGACGAGATAGTCTTCATTGGTCTGGAGAGTTGCACATTGTCGAGGTACAATAGTGTATGAGGCATTTGACTGAGGAGGATGAGGACAATTGCAAAGATGAGTTGCGGAGGTCTAGAGTGAACTAGACTAAGTGTCCATCTATAGCTCAGGACTGTTCATAGAGAGGACAGAGGTTTAGCTGCAATGTTTGCGTAGACACAAAGAGTTTTTGGTGACTAAGATGATGGAATTGAGCAGAAGTTCATTGGATGGTCGTGACTTGGGTAAGAAAGATGCTTGCCTTGGAGGATTGCATGGTTCTTATACAGTGGGAACCATCGGCACATGACAAGAGTACAGGATTTGTTCGTGAGCTTCACAGTTTCTAACTTAGGTATGTATGAGGAGCTTGGTATGAGGACCAGGCATCTAGTACTAGGATCTGGAGTGTTGGTATTCCAAATGGATTCAAGGGATGTGTTGCGAGTGGAAAATGTGTTATGGGTCCTAATGGTGTGTTCTCCTCCTCAAGGATTGAGGAGTAGGAATATGCAACGTTGTTCCGAGATGGAAAAGTGTTATTGGATGCCCAAAAGATCTAGCCCATGCACAGCGGTGGTCCTGGAGTTAGAGAGGAAAAAATATATAGGTTAAGGGACAAGCCTATGTGTGTTGTGACCAGTAGGAGCAGAGAAACAAATGAGGAGGAGCAGGTAGCTCCACCAGTGTTACAAACTCAAAGGGAGACATATTTCATAGGGAGCCAGCCCTCAAGATCCAGTGGGGAGGAGTATCCTCCCAGAACTGTGCAGATTTCAATGGACAGGGAGAAAGTAGCTCTGTATGTTGTGTAGACTCAAAGGGAATCTGACTTCAGAGGGGGACTCGGTCGCTCAATGGAATCCAACCTTCAAGTCCAAGTGGGAGAGAGGCATCTTCCAAGACTATCAAGAGGGTGTCATGTGTTGAGATGGCTAGGCAGGATGCTCATGAGCAGGATGCTTCCAGGAGCAAGGTGTCTTCCAGGGAGGGATCATGTGAGACAATAAGATTTGCTTCAGTGAGAGAGGGGGCACCAATCAGGTGGATTGGAGAGAATTTTTGGTAATTGATCCAGTGCGGGAGACAAATTTATTTCTAGGTGATTGCGAAATGTGGTGAGAATACCTCCCTCACTAAGAGGGAGTGTTAATTTTTTTAGCTTCGAGCAGGTATTCTCACGTGCCCTAGATGTTGGGCATGTGGGAATCATCGTGGGAACCACATTACGCTCTTCGTTTGGAGAAAACTACCATTGGAATGAAGTTGGGCCTTCATGGGTTTGGTGATGGGCTTTGTGGGTTTGTGTTGGGGCTTCACACCCACAAGAAAGTCTAATTTGATGTTGAATTGCGGAGGGGCTTCTATGTTGACCCCTAAGACTTGTATATAAATGAGATAGGTCATTGTGGCATTTCGTATTGTGTAGAGTGTGTGGAGACATGATGGAGTTGGCATAAGTGATTCTGCACTTGTGCCAAGGAGCTTGGTGATTTCAGCAAGGGAATGTCTGTAACTATGGAAAATATGGCCTAGGAATAAATTGTACAAGTGGATTGAATCATACGAAGGTGTATGTACAGTTTTGTGTACATGTACGTGGGTTGCAGTGGGCATAGTGGCATACGTACGCAGATTACAATGGGCACAGTCGCATATGTATGCAAGTTGTAGTAAGGTGAATCGCATACATCCGTACAAGGGTTTCTGGGCAATAGCGGGTCCATACAGGTTGACGTCAGTAGCAGTACAGGTGACGTCTGTAGGTCATACAGGTGGTCTGCAACAGATTTGTGGGCAAAGAAAATTTCCAGGGATTTGTTGAGGCTTGGTTTTCTGATATTTTGTGTTATTGGAGGACAAGGTTGTCCTTAGACTTTTGGTGGATTTGTATTCGTTGGGAGGGTTGGTTTTCCCTCAGAAATTTTTAATTTGATAAGGTTACAAAAAATAAATTTTGTCTCATGTGTGTTGATGATTCATCTCTGATCTTGTTGTTTTCACTGCATATATTTTCAGTCAATAATTTTTAGTGTAAAATTGTCTAGTGACAACAGCTAAGGTTTATTATTAGCTCACTATGAAGCAATTTTCAAATCTGAAAATTAATCAAATAGAGTTGTATGTGAAAATTGGCATAGACTAGCTTCAATGCAAACTTGACCTCCCAACAACCCACCCCTAGTGGTGCCACTGGGAATGGAGCAAGGCGGTCACCGCTTTCACACACTACAAGCCGGTGATGGGATACAAGTGGATCCAAGCCTAGCATTGAAGGTCAATGCAATAAAATTTTGGCCCCTATAGTCTTAATGAAAAACTTGGTTATTTCATCTCAGAAGCATCTAGAAACCAACGATTAAACTTAAAATCCATTCTTTGCCTGGAGCATGGTGGTGGACAGTCTCCCTATTAATAAAAAGATCGACTTACCTAGGGGTACAAAACCTGTGAGTTTTGCAATGTGGCCACTCTAAAACCTTGAAGCACATCTTCTTGCTATCTTTGCATGCTATAAGAAGGTTTGGCCCTGGGTAAAATTTGTGTACAATTTAAGTTGCACCTCCTTTCCACTGATAGGAAATTGCCTTCCCTGGGTTGTGGAGTATCATGCCACTTGGATGCTTTTCAGAGTTGAATTGTGCTTCAATGTTTGGAAATAGTGCAAACACAACTTGTTTAATGATAATGTGGTGTCTCACCAGTGCTCCTAGTACTTTGTTGCATCGATACATGTAAACTTGATTACGCAATTTTAAGTACACTCTACAAGTTGCCATTGGAAACAAAGCACCTTCAAGAATGGTCGGACCACTGGGTGGAGAACCATGTACACCATGAGCAGAGTGCCTATAGACCCACCTAGTGCGTACCTACCTACTTGCATCTTCATTTCACTGCATTTGTTGGGGCCTCTCTCTCGACGCATTTCAACAAGATCCAAATTTGTTAGCTCGATAACTTTGTGCATCACTAACCTTGACACAATGTAGTGCTACATCTCTAAGAGTGAAGAGAAAGAGCACCTAGTCAGACCCATAGATGGCCCAAGTGTGGAAACTTTGTAAAATTTGTGTTTAACACAAATTCTTAAATGTCACCTCAAAACTTGGGGTTCCCCAAATCTATTTCCAATGAACCTTCAATATTAACTCTGAATCTGAAATATAAATTACAATAGCACATATTGCATTATTGTGCAACCAAAATACATAGGGAAATGCAAGAAAATACATAGTAAAACAATGTACTTCAAGGGGAGAAAATTCACTACCCTAAGGGTGCAATCTCCAACATATAACAAATAAGAAAATTACTTATGAACAATAGATTTATCTCTAAACAATATTTGTTCACTGTTATGTTAAATAAGCATACATAACTAGTGCTAGAAACTACTCTATCACCATGACAACATAAGCTAAAATAATATTTACAAGTACACAAAATTTGAACAACACTTTGTATATGCATCAAATGAAGTTACAAGTACATACCAATCAATTTATCACACTTTGTTACAGTGTGCCCTTCAAGCTAATCACAAGCTAGAACACTCCAAATGCTTCCAAACCCTGACTAAGACATCCTCCATCAACAATAAACCCTAACCGGCAAACATGGCCTGACAAGGAATCATACCAAGCTACTCCTAACCACTCCAAAAGCTTAAGCTTATCACAAGCTACTCCTTCAATCTTATCATAAGCAAGGAAACTCAAAATGCTTCCAAACTCTAGCCGCATCTACCATCAACAATGAACCCTAACTAGCAAACATGTCCTAGCAAGGCATCACACCAAACTATCCCTAACCACTCCAAAGGCTCAACAACAAGTGAGCATCAGCCCCAACAAGTCCACCCT
>ML861470.1:11738-35867 GCA_009831015.1 Picea engelmannii | reverse complement strand
TACCCTCATAGATGGGTACCTCCACTTTTGGTCTGCCACCAACTTTCATAAGCATTTTTAACACTTTCACTTCTGTTGTTTCTTCTTATACTTCCTCTTCACCTGAGGATTCCTCTTCCTTGCTAACATCACCTATGCCAAGCTCCCTTCTCTAAGTTGTCTCCATGGCTTCCATCCTCTCTCGGATGTGCCTCATATCTTATAGCAATACAACATTTCCTACAGGTCTTCCTCGACCTATTCCTGCATCTACTATTGGTTTCCTTATGGGAATAATCTTTCTTCTTCAACGAGCACACTTCATGCGCTATGATACCAAAAAATTGATGCACTGGTCAATTTTTCCCTTATTGTATATTATGTCAAACTGATTCTAGTTCAAGTTTCCTTCACTGGAATCCGAAACCTTGGTGTGGAGGGGTTTCAAAGTTTCTTTAAAAAAAACCACTGCGGACGGGGACGCACAACACAGATCTCTAACACACATCTTCACCTTTTACCACAATTACACATCGTGTTCAATATATATTAAAAATCAACGACCAGAAGGACTCATGGTTAACCTTACACCATCGATCTATTGATTTAACCACCACTCCAGATCTAATTACCATCATCGATCTACTGTAAGGAACCTTCCAAATACAAGGAGCAATATTTTTATGGATTCTTGCTATCGAAAGTCTGATTCAAACGTGGAACCCTGTCAACCATCCATAACATTTACACAACAATTGGAACTATAATTTGAACCATGAAAGGTTCTCCCCTCTTACTCTATAGTCTGCAGAAAATTAAAATATACACGACCCGATTGATCATTCAATGATAGTTATTTCATGAACATAGTTCAATTACAAAAACAAAGAACACCAAAGTATGAATTTGCTGATTTAAAAATGAGAGGAGTGAAAATATAACAATAAGGCTCTGTTCCTTTTGGTCTCTCCAACCTCTGTACACTCACACATTCACTCAAAATCCCAAGAATATAACCCTCTTGCTCACAAATTCCTCATATTTCATAACATAATCACTAATCAACAAAATTTTGAACCATCTCCAAAAAAAAACTAAGTTTTCTCCCAAAATATCTAACAATCCCCTAAATTAGCAAATTTGTTCTACATTAATAAATAAAGTGACACATAATGAAATCATAAACCCTATAATATCGTCTAGAGATATCACACCTAATTGTTTTGAATAAAATTAAAATTTAAGGAACCCAACTTCCTTCAGTAAATGTTTGTGACCTCAAGGTCAATCTCGAAATTACTGGTTGATGCTCCTACATCACCAAGTCTCCAGCCGAACTTGTGCCAACTGGAAACCCCAAAATTTTGTTAAAGTAGAAAACCCAAGTTTCCTTGCAACGTGGAAACCCCAAGTTTTCCACATGCCAACCAAATTGTACTGCACCCAACTCCATATGATTTGTTTCCTTAATCAATATGGTCACTTCAATCAAATCCAAGGATGAAATTCATCCAAATCTGTTGCACTCTCTCATTGTGATGTTGTTTCCTTGCTATTGTTCAATTTTGTTGTTGCTTTCACTGCCTGCTACAACTGACTGTTGCCCACTTCACTTCAAAATTTTGCATAAGTGTCGAACTCCTATGATCTTGCTGCTACATCTATACTTCAACCAACTCTGCCATGTCTCTGTGCACTGTCGACCCCCACGTCGAGCTGGTTGGGTAGATAATACAACCATCGTGCCCAATCATTGAGCATGTACATCCTCATGCTCGAACTTAATATTTTCTATTTGCATCTCTGTCACTCCATCCAAATCCAAAGACTAAGGAAAGTTTCCACCCTTGCCTCACTACTGCTGCAATCATCCGATCTTCGTCAAGGAGATCCTCCACAATGTCTAAGTCCTACACTTCGAACCTACTGGAGCATATGTACTTCGAATTCCTTCTGCAATTCAATCCATCCGCACAAAAATATCATACCAAGGCAAGGTTTCCCCTCACCTTGCTACACTATGAAGTCACCCCAAAATAAAGTCATTCGTGGACACTTGACTCCATTGTCCACCTCATGGAAAAGTTAGCCCATATGTTGCACCAAGAACTGCATGTCCAGACTACCTTTGCCCCACTACTTCATCACTCGACCATGCTACTGCTCCTACTTATCTATGCCTTGAAATGGTTATGATTCACCCTCAACCATGCTACTCAAAGCAAGACAATGCCCATGCTCAAGTAATCTCTTCATGCTACAGTCTTCCTATTTGCACAATCCTCATAACCAAGGCAAGTCCTCAACTCACCTTGTATCGTCAAGTCACCTCTCCACAACTCAACATCTGTGATGAGTGTGGCCAACACACCTACAATCCCCAAATGTCCCAACAAACTGTCCAAAGTGCTCCAAGTAGAATGAGTCACCTCAATGAACTTCTATGCCTTAGGCACGTTCGCACCAATAATTTTTCCAACTCCAACCAACGACCCTCCCAGATCTCTGAGTCATCACACAATCATTCGTAAGTCACAAAGGTGCACTTTTCCTCATCTAATGTTGCATACCAAAGGCAAGCGAACACCACCCAAGTCACTTGGTCTACGTTCTTCCCATTTAGGTTGATTTCCAACAATCCTTGGTTGACTTCTTTGCTGACTCCATTTGTATCCTATAATGGAACTTCCTTGCACCTCCTACAAGCTTCCAAACTCTGGTACTATTGTCGCAACTATCAATTCATCACATGAGCCAACAAATCTGGCTAAGGAACCAAACACCATGGTTCCTCATATATCCTCTCAAACTCAACATTTATAGAATTCATTGCCCACTTCACTACAACGATCTGTCCAACACGCCTCATCAAAGAGTTAGGAAACTTTCTCAAGCAAACTCTACGAATGCATCTAAATCCTCCTAATCCCACCATAGGACTCGTTCAAGAAAGTTATCTCAATATCTTCCACAAAGTCACCCAATCAAGGCATCCCGATTGCTACATGACTTCTTTGAATCTGCATCACTTGAGTCACCCTCAATTCTATCTATTATCATTGTAGAAACGGATTGCACTTGAACCACTAAGTCATCTGACTTCCCTTCAAAGAACTCACTGCAAAACTTAGGAATGCAAGAACTTGAAACCAATGGTACATTTCCAACGACATCCTTGGTTGAACCCATGGTTCAGGTCTGTTTTCTCGGACCTTCACTTTCCTAAGAAACCAACTCTTTGCATGAACTCCCTTCAATCATCATCTGTAGCTCCACAAACTTGCAATACCTTCATTTCGATACAAGGATGAGTCCACCTGTCCACTTTAGAAATATGCTAAGTCTTAAACTTCACATGCAATTGGTTGAACTCATCTGCAATGTATTGCCATATCCACACCTTGATTGCTTTTTCTTCAAGGAACCATGCACACACTGCATGACTGTCAAGTCATACTACTACTAATTGACAGTTGCAAGTATATGAAGAGCTACCTCATTCAAAGGTTACGATCGAACCACTCGTCCAACAACCCAACTCAATGTTGGAAATACTGAGAGGGGGGGTGAATCAATATTACCTCTTTTTAAACAATTAGTAATTACTTTGTTATTTTATTAATCACCACAAATATCAACAATGGATTTGTATGTAAAATCAATTATATAAATATAATTAACAATAATTACAAGTTTTTTTATAAAGAATAATCTGAGATAGTGAATGACACCAATCCTTTTTAGAGCACCAACTCTAGGAGACACAAATCCCCTTATTTAGGGAACCAACCCTAGGAAGCACCAATTCCCTTGTTTTAGGGAACCAACCCTAGGAAGCACCAACTCCCTTGTCTTTAGGGCACCAACCCTAGGAAGCACCAACTCCCTTTTTTTTAGGGCACCAACCCTAGGAAGCACCAACTCCCTTTTATTCACACTTTACTTAGTAAAGGATGTGAATCCTTCCTTGCTCCTCCCTTCAACCCTCACTGCATAAGTATCATCAATTCTTCTTCTTTGGACTCTGCTTCTGCTTTTGGTCTTTGATATGGACTACAAAGACACTTCTTCTTCGCCATTCTTTCTTGCTTATATAGTCTTCCTACTGGTGTGAGCATTGAAGCATTGTGTCCCTTTGTTTGGACCATTGCATATCTTCATTCAAATTAACAATAATAACATTTGTCTTTTAATTTATAATTAATATCTCCCTCTATTTTTATTCATGCATTAACATAAAAGATTTTCAATTTAGTAAGATGGATTTTTCATAAATCATTCATATGTATGGAACAATTTATTTTAATTCAATCCCATGCCTTTTTATTTTATTGTTAAGCTTCTGTTGCATCCCCAATTCTCCAACATATAATATTTTAACTTTTCGATTAGTTTTCCAATGCTTTGGATGTCTTTGATCACTTAATATCAATCAGGACAGAATCTAGATCCTTCCTGGCTCAAAGTTTCTTCCTGACAGAGGAATTTTTTTTCCTCTACATGTTAAATTAGTACAGACACACTTTCAAGAATTCTATTCCACATGACCATAGGTGGTGACTAAGCTCTAAGATAAACGAGTACTTAATCACTTATAAATATTGATGGTCATATTTTATTTGCACGTTTGATATGGACAATTCTTGTTCATTTTAGGATTTCGACGTTTCGGGACTTCGACCTTCGACGCTTCAGGTAGTTTTTTTGGTAGGAGAAGTTGGATATCCCTGAAGGATGTAGTCCCGAAGTGACGTAGCTTTCTGACGTTACTATTGATGTGCCACTAGCTGAGTGGTTGCCACATGTCACGACTCACCCTGATTTGTGAATTTTATAGTCCTTATGTGCCACATCGACCTTGACATGTGTCACCATTAGATTGGGCCACATGCCATATTTTTCTTTTTCCACATGTCTTACTTTGTGACTTCGGTACTTCATGGCTTCAAGAGTTTTGACACTTTTGTATTATCCTTCGATTGTTGTCGAAGTGCCGAATAGATCTATCACCGTAGATTTTCAACTGTCTTGATCCTATGGCCTTCGTTTATTTCGGAACTCCGGGGTTCAAGAGTTCTTGGTTTATTTGAGTTGTTTATTGCCATAGTAGGTCAAGGCCGAATTTGACCACCTTCTTCCTTGGCATGCTTTGAATATATCAACGATTGACGATATTTCCTATTCTTCCTCTGATCCGAAAGTCGACGAGAGTTCGTGACTTCAGGGCTTTGGCCTTCGAGAAAATTTACCTGTTCTAGACTCTTTTTTCGTCGTAGTGGTCAGCGTTGGAGTTGACAACCTGATCCAATGAATCATGTTGTGTTTCTCTCGAGGAGATATTAAACCAACGGTCTACATGAGTTCTTTTAATATGAGACTCTAGGATATCGTGGCTTACGTTGTCCTTCTACTAAACTCGATTGCATGGTTGAGAATTCATTTGAAGTTCCTCCTTGATCTAATGGTTGGCGAGATCATTCAAATCCCTTGCTTCATATCTGAAGGTTGATATTTAATCCTTCCCAACCTATGACTTCACCTCGATCTAACGATCTTGGATTGTCCCAAAAGAATAATGAATGGCTCATGTGCATCGTCTCTTCTGAGCTTAGATTAATGTTCTTCCTTCTTAGTTTTGGGTTTATACTAGATTCTTTTGTACCCCATTGACATCAATGACAATATTGTACCATTGTGTCCAACATTCTCCCCCTTTTGCATTGATGACAACCTTTTCTTTGAAATCTTTTTATTTTTTTTGCTTATCAATTCCCCCCCCCCTTTGACAACAATGACAGAGGGGGTCTTTCTTCTTTCCCCCTGTGGCAATGCTCCCCTGACCATGTGCCCCTTTTCTTCTGATACAATTTTTATGTTTTTAATGAGGTATGTGAATTACTCCCAATTTTTGTCAAAGATTTTCAGAAGTACTCGTGGGAAACGATTTTGTGAATATGTCTGCAATTTGTTCTTTGGTGTCCACATACACTATTTTAACCACCTTTTGGGTAACCTGGTCTCTTAGGAAATGGTATTTAATTGGAATGCGTTTGGTTTTAGAATGCATTACTATATTTTTAGAGATACTTATGACACTAGTGTTATCACAATTAATAATAATGGGATCATCATACCTTATTTGTAAATCTTCTAATGTTTGCTTCATCCAAAGAACTTTTGTGCAACAGGATGCAACAACAATGTATTTTGCCTTTGCTGTGGAGAGTGATGTGGATGTTTGTTTCTTACTTAGCCATGCTACTAGATAATTTCCTAAAAATAATGCTCCTCCACTGATGCTTTTCCTATCATATATACTACTGGCCCAATATGCATCAGTGTATGCAGTTAGATTGAAGTCTTTATCTTTTGGATACCATAATCCAAGTTCTAAGGTGCCTTTAAGATATCTGAATATTCTCTTTACTACTTTTAAGTGAGTTTCTTTAGGTGCATATTGAAATCTCCCTACGAGTCCTACAACCTACATGAGGTTAGATCTTGTTTTTATTGAATTGAGCAGACTTCCAACCATTGATCTGTACATCGTTTGGTCTACTTATGGTGAGTCATCTTCTAGGCTTAGTTTACATCTAGTGACCATGGGAGTACTCATAGGTTTACTATATTCTATTTGGAATTTTTGTAGCATTTTCTTGATATATTTGGCTTGGGAAACATATATTCCCTTTTCTGTTTGAGTTACTTGTAAACCTAAGAAGAAGGACAATTCTCCCAGCATAGACATTTCAATTTCTTCTTGCATTTCGGTTGCAAACTTTCTACTTAGTATAGTGAGATTACTTCCAAATATGATTTCATCTACATATACCACCACAATAATCATGTTTTGATTTTCAATTTTTATGTATAAGTTGTTGTCAGTAGTCCCTCTCTTATATCCTTGTTTTTGCAGGTATTGATCAAGCCTTGAGAACCATGTTCTGGGGGCTTGTTTAAGACCATGCAATGCCTTTTTTAGTTTGCACACATAGTCTTGATTTTGTATTAACATAAATCCTTCTAGTTTCTCAACATAGACTTCTTCTTCTAGTGTTCAAAATAAATACCTTCCACTTGGGAATATCCTTTGCAAACTAATCTTGTTTTGTTCTTTATAATCTCCCCATTTTCATTTAGTTTGTTCTTGAAGATCCACTTGGTTCCCACCACATTCTTGTCCTTGGGTCTTGGAACTAGTCCCCAAGCCTGGTTCTACTATATTTGGTCTAATTCTTCATTCATTGATTTTATCCAATCATAATTTTTGCTGGCTTCTTTGAATGACTTAGGTTCTATTAGGGATAACATTGTTTATTCCGAGTCAAATGTGAGTCTCCTTCTTGTTTCCACTCCTACATTTTTATCTCCAATAATATGACTTTCAGGATGATTCTTTTAAACTCTTTTTGATGGAACTTTAAGCGAGGGTGTTTATTCATTGTCTTCTTCATCGATATATGGTTCATTTTCTCATGTTTCATTATCATCATCTTCTTGATGAGATTCTACATCATCATCATCTTGCTAAGATTGTTTATCAATTTTTGATATGTCTTTGGATATGATTTTCTTTGGTTTTAGATCATCTATATTTACATTGGCACTTTCCACTATCTTTAGTAGTCTAACATTATAACATTTGTATGCTTTCTTATTAGGTGAATACCCTAAAACTATCCCTTAATTAGATCTTGGATCAAACTTTCCTAAATTATCTTCATCATTCTTAATGTAACATTTACTTCCAAAAATTCTAAAGCGTTTTACAAATGCTGGTATGTCAAACCATAGTTCATAAGGAGTTTTGTCATGGTTGGGTCTCAACTGAAATCGATTGAGTATGTGAATTTTTGTGTAGATTTCATCTCTCTAGAATTTATCTAGAATCTTGGCTTCATTTCGCATGGTTATTGCAGCTTCTTGAACTGTTCTGTTTTTCCTCTCTACTACTCCATTTTGTTGAGGAGTCCTAGGAGCTGAAAACTGTCTTTTGATACCATGTTTTTCACATAATTGAATGAATTATTTAGAGGTGAATTCTCCTCCATTGTTTGATCTCAAACATTTAATTTTGATATTTTTTTCATTCTCTACAAGGGATTTGTATGTTTTAAACTTCTCAAAGGCTTCTGATTTTTCTTTTAGAACGTATACCCAAGTTAATCTAGTGTAATCATCCACAATCAACATAAAATGATGTTCACCATAAGTAATTTTAGTTCTGGTAGGCCCACATAGATATGTGTGAATAAGTTCTAAAGGTTTTGTTTTGGAATGCTCTTTTGTTTTGAACCTAACCCTTGTTTGCTTCCCTATTTGACAGTGTTTACACATATAATTTGAAGGCTTAATAAATTTTGGTAGATCCCTTACTGCTTATTTCTCATTGGCTCTGATCAAATTGTCAAAGCTTAAATGTCCCAACCTTCTATGTCATAGCCAAATTTCATATACTTGGCTTAAACAACATTTTTCTCCTTCATCTATATTAAGGATATACACATTGCTAGATGTTCTTGGTGCAACTGCTACTAGCTTTCCAATGTCATTTTTCTTGATCTCACATTTTCGAGAATCAAAGGTGAGTATGTGACCTTGAACACATGTCTGACTTACACTTAGGATATTAGGTTTGAGATTTTCTACCTGAAGTACATCTTCTACTTTGGTTTTGTTATTTCCTAAACTGACAGTTCCTTTTCCCAGTATTTTGGCTGACATATTATCTCTAGAGGTTACTTTTCCTTTTCCTTTATTGTTTAACTTGAGAAATTTGATTTGATCTCCAGTCATGTGTTTGGAACATCCACTGTCTATATACCACTGACATCCTTGATTTCTTGCATATAGGTCTACACTGCATTCTGTTTGCTTTTTCTTCCACACTTTTTTATTATTGAGAATATTTATCTTTTTGTCATATTATGACAATCTACATTCACTAAATTAGACTTTGGTCCATGCCCTCACAGGGATTTTGTAAAGAGAAAAACACTTTTGATTTCTTGGAATGAAATAAAATAGATTTCTATTATGTCTCATTTGTGTGTACCTATGACTTGGTTACTTTTGTTTTTTGATCTCCACATTTACTTTATGTAATCTGTATATTTTTCATAAACTTATATAAAAAAATTATGTTATTTTGCAACATTCTTTTCATAAAAAAAATCAGCCTAAACCCTTGTAATTAATACTTGTGGATTGGGAAAATATTTTTGAGGCTATAAAACAAAGGGTGATATTCCTAACTATATTGTCTTAGCCAGGCAAGATTAAAAAATGCTTGAGTAAGATAATTCATATCTTTGCCTCAACATTTATTTGGCGATCATACCGGGGAGATCTTCCATATCTCTCTGGTTGATTGTATGCGTGATTATCATTGAAAATTTTATATTTCTGCTTTTGATTCTTTGATTGTTTTCTTTCCTTCATGAAAGTACCTGCTACAAGGCAGCCCAATATTGAGATCGGTCTTAAAGACCAAACCAACATTGCTTTAACCTTATTCAATACCATTTTAGAAACTGCTAACACCCGGGCTGAGCTTGAATTCTTGTGGGCAGTGATTGAACAAGACATAAGTGTTCAAGAACGTTGGGAGGCTAGGCAAAGGCAACCTAGGAATCAACTATAGCTTTCTTTTTTCTAAAAGTTTTAATCTTATTTTCATGTACTTAAACCCTCACATCTCTAGGAGAATAAGAGGTTTATCTCCTAAAATCACCCCTATTGCTGAAATAGGAAGAAGAAACATTGTTTTGTGAATCAAACAAGGCACTCTAAGGAGAAATTTGTCTAATTCAACTAGTTCATCTTTCTCTCCCTTACCCATCATTCACAAAATGGCATATGTGGGTAGCTCTGGTGGCACTGGGGGTGCTTCTTCATCTCAACCTTCAACCTCGTCAATGATTGGTAGTTTGTATAGCCATCAATTCCCTGCCCAATCTACTACCAACCCCACTAAGGTCATAAATAAGTATGGACTCTTTCAATTTGAAGAAGATGCTACTAATACCTCGTGGCATGTATCCTCTCCTATGAACCTAGCACTTGCTACTCTTCCACTTCCAAAATTCAAAGAGCATCTCCCTAGGTTTTCAAGAAATAACACGGTCACTACAAATGAACACTTGTTGGCATTATCTAATGCCCGTCACAATATAGGAGCTAATTACAATGCTACTTGTATGCACTTATTTGTTAATTCCCTTGAAGGGAAAGAAATACCATATTTCTTTGACTTGCTTCCTAAGATTCTTTCCACTTGGGAGGAGTTAGTTTATTGGTTCAAATCTACTTTTGGACAGTCTAAAATCCCAACTAAATAATTATGGGAATATAATAATATTGCGTACAAAGACGGTGAGACTATCAAGTCTTTCAACTTACGTTTCACCAAGTTATATAACTAAATTCCCTAACTTATTCTCCCTCGGAACCAAGCCACTTTTATGCATTACTATAATGATATACCTTCCCCATACTGTCATAGGCTTGAAGAAAAATCTATTGACAATCTTGGTTCCACTTTGCATACTTGTCTAGAGTATGAAGAATAACTTGAAAGAATAGGTCTTTCCAAAGGAGACTCAATTAAACAAACAAACATGTCCGCCCTCTTACAGCTTGTACAAGATATGAATAACTGAATGATAGAACATGAGCGAAAAGGAAATGTCCCTTCACTTACTCCTGGAGCCTCGTCTTCTTCTTCACCACCCTTTAGGAATCCTAATGAAAACAACTTTCAACCTAAAGCCATTATGCCTCGCAGTTGATGCAAATTTTGTGAGGAACATCATGAGGGAAGTACTTGTGAGGTAAGAAAGAGTGCCAGAGATAAAATCTTTGGCAAAAGGCCTGAAACTACCTTCGTTGTTCTATATTTCACAGAACAAAAGGATGTAATCATCATAAACACTAGGAATAAATCCTATGATTTCAAAGGAAAATATGATCCCCCTCGTACTTCTTCTATCCCAAGCTCAATTTCACCAGCTGCTACTGTACAAGTTACTAAAACTCCTGACAGTCAAGGAACTCCCTCCCCTCTTCCAAATACAACATTCTCAATCAATTTTCTAATATCAAGGCTTATGCTACTCTTTTGGACATGGTTGTCATCCCTGAGCAACAAAAGCATCTAAAAAATTTCATGGAAGGAAAATCTTCCACCATAGCCAATCTCTCTGAAGAGGTAAAAGAAGAGGATTCTAGTGTAAATAAAGTAGGTGTAAATAGTTTTAGACACCCTGTAAAAAATCCTCCATTTTTCATTTCTGTAAATATTATGGACAAAATAGCCCATTGTTGTTTGATTGACGGTGGTTCGGTCCCAAGCATAATGTCGAAAATTATTATGGAAGAGCTAGGCTTGTCTTGTACAAATGAAAATGCTAGAAGCATGCTCTCTTATAATAGTTTACAACAATTGACCATAGGTGAGATCAACGACGTGACTTTGGTTTTGTGCACACATCCTGAAATAAGGACCACCCTTAATATTCAGGTATTTGACATGCCAGTGAGTAATTATTCAATAATCTTAGGAAGAGACTGGCAAGCTTTGACAGGTGGATACCTCTCACTCAACGGGACACACTTATCTATTCCTTGGAATGGGAAGAACATCATAGTCCTAAGGGAGGGAATAATTTCACTGTATATATAAAGTATTCCACAACCTAATGTAAATTATGTCGAGGAGGACTTAGGAGTGTATTCCATCTTTGTCAATGAGAACAACACTACCTTGGAACAAATTTACCTAGAGGATGGGATGTGGCATATGCACTTTGATGGTTCATACTCCAACGAAGGTAATGGAGCTGGAATTATCTTGTATTCTCCTATAGGTAAAATTCACAACTTTTCCTATAAGTTATAATTTGCTTGTACAAACAACGTCACCGAATTTGAAGCGTTACTTCTAGGCATTGAAAATGCATATAATTTAGGTTGTGATCACCTTACAGTTTTTGGGGACTCTGAACTTGTTTTAAACCTTGTACATAAGATATATTCTCATAGAAACAAGTTAATGAAACACTACACCCAAACTGTTTAGGCTCTTATCTCGAACTTACTGTCATTCAACATCACTCATGTTAAAAGGGAATTGAATTCAATGGCTGATAGGTTAGATATTTTTGCAGCCTCTCCTACTCAACAACTTCTGCCACAAAGACTTTATTGTACTTTTCAATCTTTGTATAGTTCTCATATCCCTGAAAATGTAGAGTTATGGAAGGTCTTCCCTAGTGATGAAATAATATGTGATTTCATACAAAATGAACCATATAAGCCCAAGGAGATTATATCCATCAAAGACAATAAAATTTCAAAGGGCTTGACTCCTCTAAGTTCATTTTCATTGAGTGATGTAGGCAACAAAGAAAAAAATAAAAAAGAGGAGTCGAAAATGAAAATTGGTGAAACCATTTCCTTGAACATTGGGACACCTAATTGTCCAAAGAATGTTAAGATAGGTGCCCAATGTATTGATGAAGAGAAATTGAAATTCACTAAGTTACTTAGTGAATTTAAAGATGTTTTTTCTTGTTCTTATGAGGATATTCGTGGTTTTGATTTTGCTCTTATACAACATGCTATCCCTATAAAGGAGGGCATAAAACCAATTAGGCAAAAACAAAGATCCATTAAACCCGCACTTGAAGCAACTATTCAAAAGGAGCTGGAAAAACTCTTGAAGGCTGGAATAATTTTCCATGTTAAGTATTTTGAGTGGGTTTCCAATTTGGTTCCCATTCGTAAAAAAACTGGTCAGATCTGATTGTGCGTTTATTTCCGTGCATTGAATAGGGCGAGCATAAAATACCATTTTCCTCTCCCTAATAATGATTTTGCAACAAGTTGTAGGGTCACATATGATGTCCTTACTTGATGGTTTTTCTGGTCATAATCAGATCAAGGTAAAAAGGATAGATAAATACAAAACCACTTTTACTACACGTTGGGGAACATTTGCTTATGAACGCATGCCTTTTGGATTATCTAATGTAGGTGCCACTTTCCAAAGAGCCATGAAAATAGATTTTGACGATCTGATCGGTAACATTATTCAGATTTATCTTAATGAATTGACTGTATATTCAAAGAACCAATTGGATCATTTTGGTCATGTTAGAAAGGCTCTCGTGCGATGCAGGAAATTTGACATTTCTTTAAATCCTTCTAAGTCTATTTTTGGCGTTACTCCAGGAAATATCCTTGGGAATATTGTCTCTGATTCAGGAATAAGCATAGATCCCAAAAGGATTGTCGCTATCCTAAATCTTCCTGCTCCTATTTCCAAAAAGGAGGTTCAAGCCTTTATGGGCATCATCAACTTTGTCCGTAGGTTTGTTCCTGATTTTGTTGTAATGGTCAAACCAATTCATAATCTTCTCAAGCAAGATCGTTTCTTTTCTTGTACTGATGACGTTGAAAATGATTTTGTAAGGATCAAGAAGGTAATCAGTTCCGCACCGGTTTTGGTGAAGCCGAATTTTGAGAAAGAGTTTATTATATACACTAATGCCACAGAGGAAGAAATCTCTACTATCCTCATACAATGTGATGACCATAATAATGAAAAACCAGTAGCTTACATGAGTCAAAACTTATCAGATGATGAATTCAAATACTCTTATATTGAAAACCATGCTTTCTCTCTTATTAAAGTTGTGGATAAATTTCGCCACTTTACCTTAGGTAAGCACACACTGGTAAAAGTCCCTTTACCTGATGTCAAGTTTTTGCTCTCACAGACTTATCTTTCAGGGAAGCTTGCACATTGTCTTACCAAGATCTAGGAACATGATTTAACTATCATGACTTGAAAAAACATTAAGGGACGTGACTTAGCCCTTCACTTAGCTCAACATGTTGAAGCAAGTGAATAAATTGATGAACAAAATAATCCTTTGTTAGCATTGTTTTATATTGATAATCAAATCCTTCATGTAGCTGAACATCCCTGGTATAAAGATTTGGTGTATTACTTGCAAAATCAAAGGTGTCCAGATAATTTAGACACTCATCAAAGGAGAAGGCTTCATCTTGAATATTCCATATATGTCATTTTAGGAGACTTTTTGTTTAGGAGATCTGTCGATGGTATGTTACTTTGTTGTGTAAATAATGAGGAAGAACATAAATTGTTACAAGAAACCCATGGATCTTCAGATTCTGTTGTTCCTGTAGGTGGCCACTTTTCTGCTAAAACTGTTGCTTTTAAAATGATCAAAAAAGGGTATTATTGGCCTTCAGTTTTTCAAGATCTCGTGACAAGTGCTAGAAGTTCATTGGGAAAGAACATATTTATTCCATGCATTTACAACCTATTATCCTTGACTTTCCTTTTTCAAAATGGGGTCTGGACTTTATCGGTCCTATTAATCCTCCATCTTCAGCAGGGAAAGTTTTTATCTTGATAGCCATAAACTATTTTACGAAATGGACTAAAGTTGTCCCACTTTAGCATTCACAAGATGAGTAGGTTATTTATTTCCTTGAAACTAATATCTTTTCCATATTCCCCCCCCCCCCCCNCCCTTTAGAGATTATTATAGACAACGGTCCTGCTTTTATTTCTACTAATCTGACTTAGTTTCTAGCTAAACTAGGAGATAAATATTTTATCTCATCAACTTATTACCCTCAAGGAAATGGGCAACTTGAGTCTACTAACAAAAATCTGGTTAGAATTATCAAGAGGCTCATCGAAGATAAGCCTCATCAATGGCACACCCTCCTCACTTACACCCTTTGGGAAGATCGCACTACCACCAAGGTGAACACTGGGTGCACCCCATTTCAACTTCTTTATGGTCAAGAAGCCATTCTTCCTACCGAGTTGGAACTTTCTTCTTTAAAGTTGATGCTACAAATGGAAGAATTGAATTCTTCTAATATTCCTCAAAGGATAAATGCACTATTGGATTTATAGGAACAAATGATGTTTTCCTTGGAAAACATAAAGAGAAGACAACAAACCGTTAAGAAATATTTCAATAAAAGTGAAAAAGTTGTTAGATTTAAGGTCAATGAAAAAGTCTTGTTGTGGGATTTAGCTCATGTTGATAGAGGAAGGCATTCAAAGTTTCAAAAGTTATGGTCGGGTCCTTTTAAAATCGCTTTTGTTCTGGGCGTAGATTCTTATATTCTAAAGGACTTGGAAGAGCATTTGTTTTCCTATAGCACCAATGGTTCCCACTTAAAACACTATGTGGAACCAACTTGAAAGTTTAAAATGGTGTATGGAATTACTACTGTATTATAGTTTGTTTTATCTCTTTGTTGTTTATTTCTTTCTGATGTTTCATTTCTTTTATTGAATTCTTTTCTTGTCAGAAATAAAATTCTGAATTAGTTTTTCCACAACGATGCTATTCTGCAAGTATTGTTAATCAATAACAATCAGGTTACACAGATGTCATGATGTCTCCCCTTGAAGACATCTTTGAAATTTCTATCTTCTTCCAGTATTGTTGTTAGATAAGATTATTAGTTTTTTATCCCTATTTCCTGCTTTCCTTTTCTTCCCTTCACTCTGAGATTCAAAAAGAGCACACCAGGGTTTTTCTCCTTAAAGCAAAGAACCCTTTCACTATGATTAATCAAATGTTATGCACACAGGAATAACCCCCTCATACGCAACAATTTCCATAACTTATTCCCTAAATCCCAAATCATATTTTCCCTTAAACGACTCACTTCCCCTATTGCATAATCATTCTGATATACATTCCTTGATCTAATGTTCACCTGGTCTACGAAACAAGATTATTTGAGTTCTTAATCTGTTGGAAATAGATTTCCCTATGGAGTCACCATTTGTTGACGTATAAAAACGCAACTATGAATAATGCTCGCAAATGATTTCCAAGCTCTATTATTTATTTATAATAATAATAATAAACTAGTAGGTGGGACCCCCTTATAGACTGGTGGCGCCATGATGGATGTGTCACACTTATATTTTTTGTTTGTTGTTATGACGATGCCAACACAGTCTTCTACAATTGATGATTCAAGTCATGGTTTTAATCGTTATGATAACATAAGATGGTTGGTTGATTGTTTCATGGCTAGATGGTTTTGATGGTCACTCGCAAATTATGGTTGTCGTATGGATAAAAGGATTATTTTCAGTTTTTTTTTGACATTGCAATTAAACATGGATTAATTTTTTTACATATGATTTTATAAAAGGGGATGATATGGGAGCTCTTCTAAACAAAAGGATTACACACAAGCCCAAATGTTATGTGATATTGTGACAAAGGGAGGGTGCATAATTGTTACTACTAGACTTATGCGCTTTGTTATATGATAGATGTTGAAGCACATATGATAATGTATGGCACATTGTTGTTATTTTTTTAAAAGGTTTTGACATTACTTTGGGTGTCGCACTATGCAATGGAATATATGGTTGATTTAATGCTTAGAGTTGTGGTGAGTCGGATGGCTTGTACGTTGAATTGATTGAAGCTAGGGAAGGAAGCGATGTGAATTTACTACACGTCACTCAAACAACCCTCGAGGCCCATCACCCTAGCCATACTTGCTTTTGGTTTTTTGGCTCTGGTGGTTGTTGGTGCTCCACGATTTTTGGTTGTGAAGGAGGATACAATGTAAATCTCTCCCTCTAGCAAGCTTTTCCAGGTATGGTTCCTTATTTTTCCATCCATGATGATTACTCTGTGTTATGAATCAATTTTTGTCTCATAATTGCTTGAGGTCTATGTTTTTATTAAGTTTTTAAACTTTGTATTGGTGTTGTATCCATGGGTTCTTCTTGTAAATATTCTAGACTGTTGGCATTTTAAATAAAGAAGAATGGTTTTTCCTTGCCGCGTGTAGTCTATGCATGGGTTTATTGGTTAAAGCATAGAAAGGCATGTTCGGTCACCTTGGGGTTTTTGGTCTGGTTCTCTATGGAACTTATGATTATAGTTTAGCAAGCTCTGAGTTTTGTGCATGGGTTTTACAACCAGTCTTGGTGTTAAGTTTTTCCACTCCTTTTCGTCTCTGTGGTTGATATGTTTCGATTCTTCAGGTTGCAATGTGAACTATTAAGAGTTGGAGTGTTTCTTGCGATGTCTTGGTCGAGCCCTGAGATTTTATTTATCATGGTGTTTCCCTCATTATCGTTGTTACTTGGAAGCATTGCATAGTTGGGTTTAGTATCACCCATAACTTTAATGGAAGCTTTATATGTGCTTTGGTTGGCCATGGGTTGTGCTTGGGCATTATTTTTACAGTACTTTTAAGAGTTTGTTTCCTCTCGTTCTCTGTTGAAGGTGGTTGACTGTCATTTGATAGCCCTCACTTTCAATAATATTGTTAAAGATTATATGTATGTGGTGAATTTGAAAGGGGCACGAATTGTCTGTGTCTTTGAGGACTTATTCCTTTAAATGAGCCATCTATTATTACTCTTTGTGCATTGTGTTTAAACCTTAATAACGATCTTGATATTTTTGCAAATCCAGTCAAGGGTAAAGAACACTATGTGTTTTCTTGGTCGATTGGGCACGATTTGGCTCTGTCTCTCATTGGACAATTTTTAGAAGAAGTTTGTACATGTTAAATGGATGAATTGATTTTTGGCTCAGAGTTGCATGTTATTGGTTGAATGGTATTTTGAATCAATACTTATGTTGATTATATTGGAAGAACACTTGTGTGTGAATGGATTGGGGCCTGCTTATGAGTTTTAATGCATAGTTGAGTATGTCAAACAGTGCTTGGAAAATCAATAAATGGTGGTTAATATTGGGCCCACTCTTATTTGAGTTCAAGGAATAAGCACTGGAATATGAATGATTGTGGCTCAAAAGGTTGTTGTGTTATCATATAAAGGGCAATGTTGTTATTATGACTACTATATAAATATTATATAGATGTAAATGCTATTGTAATTGAGTATTTCTAGGCATATGAATTGTTTTGTTTGAAAGTCAACAAGCAATATGTAAAATAAGTGACAGTTTAGATGGTGGTTTTAAAAGTGAATGCTTATTAAATTATGGAGGTCTGAACAGAGTTATGTTTGATTGTTTGATTTGATTTATTTTTATATGAATAGTATCCACATGTTATTCCCTCTCATGCTACCACTTTTCTCTCATTATACCCCCATCATAATCCCATTATAATTTCGACAACCCTGTCCTATAAAATAAATTAAAAACTATGTATAACAACAACAAAAGATAACACAGAATTAGATGGCAACTGATATTTTTGGTATTTGATAGAACAGTTAAATTGTTTTGTTAATTTCTGAGTAGTACTCGTGTATTTGTCCCCTCTCATTATATCACTTTTTCGCTCATTACACTTTGTCCAGATGTCCCATGAACCCTATCCACCCCCTGCTCACTTGGCAATTATTAAATGATTTCTTATGGATGGATTTTCATGGGTCTTGTGTCAATTCTTGAGCCAAAAAATGTTTCATGCAAGAAGAATGTCATGTATGGTCTGTTAAGGGATAGTTTATGATGAATTGCTACATATAGGATGAGTTTCTTCAGAAGGGGCAACAATGGCATAAATAATAGAGAAAGAGGTAACTGGAACAGAGGGCCTAGAAGGCCTAAATTCTCCATTCATTTTGATGTTTAACCCCATGAATTAAACCAGGTGTTCCAAGTTGGTTTCTTTAACTGGATCGGGCAAGGAATAGTACAACCTCAACTAGAGAGATCACCCTTCCAGCCTCAAAACAACATTGGTATGCATGTGCCTCATCATGTGTCCATGCAACCAGAAGTCCCTGCAAATGATGGATGACAAGAGATTGTCAATCCGAATGTCTCTCACCATCGTGGATGGCCCAATTTGTCATTACCTCCTCCACCACCCGATAATCCTAATGTTCATATTTCCCTTGTGAATTCACATGTCCAGTCCTCACATGCTGGTAAAAGGCTTAAAACTAATGTCCCCCATGTGTAAGATAAAGGCAAAGTTGTTGCATCCCCTTCCTCTCCTTCAAATGACTCTTCAAAATCAGTGTCCTCCCATATGCATATGAAGGATGATTGTTCCCATGTTATTAGTGAGATATAGCCTCAAGGTTCAAATCAACCTGAGGCTACTTTCGGGAAGTCAAAGGGGGACACCAGTGATAAAAGAAAGATTGCATCTTAGAGTGGAAAGTATGGATTTTAATTTATGTGTTTTTATGATTGAATTGTTGAAGACAATGATCTGCAGGAAGTTTGGACAAAAAACTATTTTTGGGGGGATAATGTGGATTATGTGGATATTTACATTTTTTTGGATATGATTTGAATTATTTCTTATATTTAAATATTCAAATTTTGAAGGTATTTAAGGGAGTTATAAGGTGGCATGTGTTTAAATGATTGTCCATTTGTGTTTTTTTTATAATTTGAAAAGAATAAAATAAGGGAGTCACAAGGGGTCCCACCTACCTAGTTATTATTAAATAAAGATCCTTAACTATTATTATTAATATTTTTATTTTTATTTCTCCTAAACCAAATTAGTTAAGTTAAACTAACTTAAATAAAGAAAGTAGTTGAACTACTTCAAATTATTTGGAAGGCATAAAAGGTAAATGAGAAGAAGAAACAAGAGGTGAATATAAGGGGAAAGCAAAACCAAGGTTTTCTCTTTTGTTTTCATGAGATAGTTTCAGTTTTCATTCATTCTTGAGTTCATTCAAAGCCTAATTCTCTTTTGACAACAGGGTCCTATTGTAGACAACAAGGTTCAGAACTAAACCAAACAATTCAGATGTATGTTTTAGAGGTGTTGATCCATCCTTGATAGTCTGTGTATACTTGTTTGTTTATGGATTAAGTTTCATTGTTGATAAAGGATATTTTACAGAGTCAAATTGGCAACAGTCTGTGGCAAGCTAATCCAAATTATATAGTTCAATTTTTAATTCTTGTCAGATTCCTTTTGTATGGTTGTCATCGGGGATCTCTAAATTAGACTTTGGTCCATGCCCTCATAGGGATTTTGTAAAGAGAAAAACACTTTTGATTTCTTGGAATGAAATAAAGAAGATTGTTATTCTATCTCAGTTGTGTGTACCTGTGACTTGGTTACTTTTGTTTTTTGATCTCCACATTTACTTTATGTAATCTGTATATTGTTCATAAACTTATATAAAAAAAATATGTTATTTTGCAACATTCTTTTTCATAAAAAAATTAGCCTAAAACCTTGCAATTAATACTTGTGGATTGGGAAAATATTTTTGAGGCTATAAAACATAGGGTGATATTCCTGACTATCTACTCTTAGCCAGGCAAGATTCAAATGCTTGAGTAAGATAATTCATGTATTTGCCTCAACACTGCGAAGCTTCTCTAGGTTTCCTCAAGTCGTTCACCCAAGTGCTTCAACTTGTTGCAACCCATAAATGCTCCCCTTCTCAATCACTTCTATGATCACCCTCTGTGCTCGCTTATGCGATCACTCATGTGGTTATATTTGTGAAAATTCATGCAATAAAACCTGCATTCATCTGCCTTTCCCAAGTTCTCGGTTCACCCATGAACTCTGCACCTGGGCTCTCAAGGTGTGCCCAACATGTATGAAACTAACTTTCACCACATATCAAACCAATTGATTATATTCTGAGACTTTATAAGCGATAAACTCTATGATAAGTTCTATGATGAACTTTGCAATGAGTTCTGCAATCACCCAACCTATCCAAGTGCTTCTTCTCACCAATTTTTTTTCTCTTGGCCTATATAGGTTGTGCACCCAAATCAAATTTCCACCACATTGTCAATTGAACCTATGTTGTAAGTCTGATGAAAAGTCTGCGATGAACCATTTTTCTCCACCGAACTATTCACCAAGTCTGTGAACGTTCCCATTGAACTGTCTTCGCAACAAACTATCTTCAAAGTTTGCTCTGATACCATATATCGTCGAGATAGTGGTGAAGAACTCACCAACATTTATCCAAAATATACAATGAACAAGCTCTTATTCCATCTATCATCAAGATAGTGGTGAAGATCTTACCAACCCTTCATCAAAATATACAAGGTACCAAATCTGATACCATTTTTCACGTCCCCACACCGTGCCTAGCCAAATCTTGCAATCATGCACCTTTTCAAAGTGTGTGACACTGTGATGTTTCTCACTTGGTTGCTTGGAAACACCAAGGATACTTTTTTTGGACTATGCCTCTTCACCTAGAGCATACCCATACTTTGTTCTAGGCTACCAATTAGTCACACCCCTACTCTAGTGCAACTCTTTATACTTAGATAATTGTTAATATCTTAACACTTACTCATATATAAGAATACATCCATGAAACAAAGATAACACTTGAAAAAAAAAACAAGAGAAATACATATATAGTGTGGGTGACAAAAACCATGCCTAACACCCGACTAAGTCTTTTTTATTGAAAAACAATTACAATATGAGCACTATCGGCTCGGTTTACAACTAAGTGGAGTCATACAACTTGCCTCACCTCACCAATACACTCATACACATATTCATCACACCAAGACTCTCTTTCACAACCATCTCTGCAACCTTTTGCAGTGCATCTTAGATGTGCCCTCAATCAAAGACTTGTTGTCTCTTCTCTGCTGCAAGGCTTCACACAGACCTACATTTTTGTCTCCCAGCATGCCTCCTTATACCTATGACAAGACTTCCCCCAAACTCATCCAAAAATAAGGTCGCCCCAACTTTTCCCACATAATCACCTCAACGTAGCACAAGTCCTCCAATGTGGAGTGACTTGGCTCCTTGAGGGAGCTCACCTCTCTTCATCTAATTCTACCTCAGAATCATAGATATGATCTTGTTCTCCTTGTTCTTCTTATCTTCCATCCTTGGTTGTGTTCCCTTGTTCTCTTATAGGGACTCCAAAGGTCACCATCGTGAACCATCATATCCTTTAGGGGTGTCGTTCCCCTTCACAAACCCATGTGTCCAAATGAATCGCCACACCCCTTCACGGAATTGGTGGTCCAAATGAATCTTCTCACCCCTTCACGGACCCAATCACCAAATGAACCCATGAGATCATCAATCGTCGTGCCCCTTGGGACCGACATGCCCCAAACTTTGTGCGCTCCTCATGTTGGCGTGCCCTAATATCTTGGTTGCTTAATATTTGGGCAAGCCCCTTGGTGCATTTGTATGCCCAAGGTGGCCACTTTTCCAACTAGTGCAAATCTTGGGTGTCAAAACAACCCCAAGTTTTGTCTCCCTAGGATTTGGGTGAGGGTCTCTGCACCCCTCTAGCTGAAGACCTTACAGGCTGCTACATCAACAACCAACCCCACATTGGCATCATGCGACATCCTCACATGCTACCACACAATTTATACACACTCAATGACACAATAATTGGCCAATAAAACAATGCCACATGACACTTTAGAGCCCCTTGTGGGGTTTCACCTTTGTTTTCTAAAAGGAATTTTCAAATTGAGACAACTTTGTCATCTGGACTCAAACTCTGGTGCCATTTTTTTCAAACTGTGTCTTTGTTAGTCTTATACATAGTGCATATGTGGTTTCAATTTTTTTGTATATCTAATGTAGTTGAAGTTTCTTTTTCTACATACAGGAAAGGCTCATCCTCATTTTTGTAGCTTTATGTGGGCATAAATTTTTCGTACAAACTCAGTTTTGAGTATAGTTTTTTATTTATATAATGCATTCTACTCTCCATTTTCTAATTTTCAAAGTGACTACTATGAACCATCATGAGGTTTGATTAACAAACACCAAGTATTACTCCTAGAAATCATATATGGAGGACCTACTTAGAAGGAATGCTCTTTATTGAATCACACCTAGGCTATATCCTGCACCAGTAAATACAGAGAAGCATGCAAAATGGTTAAATTGTAATGATCAAGCAAGAGGACTTATCGACATATCCATCTCTAAGAATCTAGAATTTCATATTTAGACCCTTAATACACCACAATAAGCATAACCAATATTGAGTATCTCTTTGGAAAACCTTATTTAATTCGTTCTATTTAGTTGGAAAATTAACTCTTCTCCCCTGATCCAACTAAATTCCTCAAAATCAAAGACTACATCACTAAATTCAATCCCTTAAGACTTCAATTTGGTGATTTTGGTCCAACTAAGTTAGATGATCAAGCAATCATGGCCATTTTTTCTAAGTTCAAAGCTCATTTTGATATTTTTATCTCTACATTTTTTTCCATTAGAGATACATTAGGTTCTAATTATAAAATGTGTTATTTTGAACTTTTTTGTGAATAATTAACACATGATAAAAATGAGCTTTTGCACGTCACTGCACTTGATACAAATTCCTAACATAAAACTTTGTTTGCTCACGACAATAATGGAATGAAACCCTTCAAGAAGTAGTACAAAGGAATCACACCACTTAGGACCTCTAGGTCTCCTACAGTGACTCCTCTTCCATAGTCCTATAAGAGAACCATGTTAGAGGAGAATAATCCACCAAGGCCCTTGTTCTTATTGTGGCAAAGATGAGCATCTTGATACATGTTTTTGGAAGAAGATTCAAGCGTTGGAAGCAACCATGAAGAAGAAAAATAGTCAAATAGATTCTTCCTCCTCCTCTTCTTCTTCTAAATCTCATGTTCTACCTGCAATGGCATGTCAGCCTAACCATGAGTGAATTTTAGACTCAGGGACCTCTCATCATATGGCCAATAATAGGAATTTTTTTTCTAATTTTGATGATTGAAAAACCCGATAGCTTTTTTTCAATGATAGTTTCCATTTAAATGTTGTTGGAGAAGGAACAATAGATTTCACTAATGGAAAAACTACAATCTTCTATGTTCTTTCCCTCTCAACAAATTTTCTTTCATTTTTTCAAATTACTCATTCAGAGGATTAAAAAACCAATGAGTTTCCACCTCATGATGTTGTAATCAGATATTTAAAGGATCATGTTCATGTAATAGCTTAAGGACACGTTGATTCTTCAAGGCTATACAATTTTGACAACTTTGGACCCCCATCGCCTACTATTATATTAAGTGTTTGCATTGATGACTTGAGCAAACTTTGGCATGAGTAGTTTGGTCATATGAACTATCGCTACTTGTAGCATCTTTGAAAGCACCAAATGGTGTA
>ML861470.1:0-11638 GCA_009831015.1 Picea engelmannii | reverse complement strand
ACGCAGCAACATTATATATGAGCCAAATTTGAAGTATTTATTGCATTGATATTTGATACAAGGATTGAATTTAAACATTGAATGCTCTTATGCTTTATTGAAGAAGTGATATTAGCTCTTTGTCTTTATTAAGCCATCATTGAATTCGTCAATAATAGCATTGATCATTTGCTCATATATATGATAAAGATAGTCATTAGTATTTTGAAGTACTAACCCACTGCAAGCATATATTCTAGCTTTGTTGTCTTGTCTCGCAAACAGGTGCCATCCAGTGGAAGAACTTCTCCTGACTATCTCATACTTGGTTGTAATCTGTGGAAGGGAACCTATTGTCTTGATCCATTATCCTTAGCCCTTCTTAAACGTAGATTACTTTAGGGACGTCTCCCTTGGACTAGCCCTCCTAAATAGAAAGAGCCCCCCATCGAGGTGACAGTGGGTGGGGAAGCTCCTGTTACGCCGGTTTCTACCCTTGACTCAAGCCATTTTAACCTTTCCTACAAACCGTGCGATAACAAAGCCCAACTTTTCTACCATTTCTATTGAAACCAAATTATCCGTGCTACAACTATCAATCACAACTTTGCAACACTTACCTTTTGATTTGCAAGTTGTTCTAAACAAACTTTTTCTTTGAGCTGGTTCTTTAAATTCTTTTTTCTGACTTGATCAAAATCTTCTTCATCAATAATAACTCTTTTATTTCTAGAGTTTATTCTTTGACAAATGCATTCACATTTTCTTCTTGTGCCTATGCTACATGTGCACCTCTTTGATTTTTATGATTTCTATTTGGACATTCCCATGACATATGTCCCAATTTACCACAATTATTACATCTCACCTGATAATATCTGCCTCTGCCTCTTCCTCTTTAGAAAGATATTCTTCCCCTAGATTCACCTTCTCTTGGTGACTAGTTGTTGGAGTTTCCTCCTTCCTCCCTTGAAGACTGAAATCTTCCTTTGTTGTTGTTTTGTTCTTTCTTTCTTGCATGACTCCTTCCTCTGTTCTCCAGAATTTTCTTTCTGGCTATATTCTCCTCTGCTTTCAAAGCAGTTTGGTATGCATCTTCCATTATTCTCGGGGACAAGATGCTAATCTCATCCTGAATTTCATATTTCAATCCATTTATGTACCTGGAAACCTTTTTAGAATCATCCTCCACATGACCTTCCTTAATATTCATTCTGTAAAATTCTTTAGTATAATCCTTCACTGTCATAACCTTTTGTCTTAGGTTATGCAATTGTCTAAAAATACTTCATTGATAATCCTTAGGCATGAATTTACCTTTAAACTTGGCCCCCATCTTATCCTATCTTTTTATCTTGTATTTCCCTTTACTTTTCCTATTTGTCTACACTTCTTCCCACCATAAAGCTGCATGTCCTTTCAATCTAGTTGATGCATGCTTCACCCTCTTTTCTTCTTCAACATCCTTAAAATCAAAATATTTGTCCATTGCATTTATCCAGTCCATTAATTCTTCAACTTTTAAGTTACCCTCATAGATGGGTACCTCCACTTTTGGTCTGCCACCAACTTTCATAAGCATTTTTAACACTTTCACTTCTGTTGTTTCTTCTTATACTTCCTCTTCACCTGAGGATTCCTCTTCCTTGCTAACATCACCTATGCCAAGCTCCCTTCTCTAAGTTGTCTCCATGGCTTCCATCCTCTCTCGGATGTGCCTCATATCTTATAGCAATACAACATTTCCTACAGGTCTTCCTCGACCTATTCCTGCATCTACTATTGGTTTCCTTATGGGAATAATCTTTCTTCTTCAACGAGCACACTTCATGCGCTATGATACCAAAAAATTGATGCACTGGTCAATTTTTCCCTTATTGTATATTATGTCAAACTGATTCTAGTTCAAGTTTCCTTCACTGGAATCCGAAACCTTGGTGTGGAGGGGTTTCAAAGTTTCTTTAAAAAAAACCACTGCGGACGGGGACGCACAACACAGATCTCTAACACACATCTTCACCTTTTACCACAATTACACATCGTGTTCAATATATATTAAAAATCAACGACCAGAAGGACTCATGGTTAACCTTACACCATCGATCTATTGATTTAACCACCACTCCAGATCTAATTACCATCATCGATCTACTGTAAGGAACCTTCCAAATACAAGGAGCAATATTTTTATGGATTCTTGCTATCGAAAGTCTGATTCAAACGTGGAACCCTGTCAACCATCCATAACATTTACACAACAATTGGAACTATAATTTGAACCATGAAAGGTTCTCCCCTCTTACTCTATAGTCTGCAGAAAATTAAAATATACACGACCCGATTGATCATTCAATGATAGTTATTTCATGAACATAGTTCAATTACAAAAACAAAGAACACCAAAGTATGAATTTGCTGATTTAAAAATGAGAGGAGTGAAAATATAACAATAAGGCTCTGTTCCTTTTGGTCTCTCCAACCTCTGTACACTCACACATTCACTCAAAATCCCAAGAATATAACCCTCTTGCTCACAAATTCCTCATATTTCATAACATAATCACTAATCAACAAAATTTTGAACCATCTCCAAAAAAAAACTAAGTTTTCTCCCAAAATATCTAACAATCCCCTAAATTAGCAAATTTGTTCTACATTAATAAATAAAGTGACACATAATGAAATCATAAACCCTATAATATCGTCTAGAGATATCACACCTAATTGTTTTGAATAAAATTAAAATTTAAGGAACCCAACTTCCTTCAGTAAATGTTTGTGACCTCAAGGTCAATCTCGAAATTACTGGTTGATGCTCCTACATCACCAAGTCTCCAGCCGAACTTGTGCCAACTGGAAACCCCAAAATTTTGTTAAAGTAGAAAACCCAAGTTTCCTTGCAACGTGGAAACCCCAAGTTTTCCACATGCCAACCAAATTGTACTGCACCCAACTCCATATGATTTGTTTCCTTAATCAATATGGTCACTTCAATCAAATCCAAGGATGAAATTCATCCAAATCTGTTGCACTCTCTCATTGTGATGTTGTTTCCTTGCTATTGTTCAATTTTGTTGTTGCTTTCACTGCCTGCTACAACTGACTGTTGCCCACTTCACTTCAAAATTTTGCATAAGTGTCGAACTCCTATGATCTTGCTGCTACATCTATACTTCAACCAACTCTGCCATGTCTCTGTGCACTGTCGACCCCCACGTCGAGCTGGTTGGGTAGATAATACAACCATCGTGCCCAATCATTGAGCATGTACATCCTCATGCTCGAACTTAATATTTTCTATTTGCATCTCTGTCACTCCATCCAAATCCAAAGACTAAGGAAAGTTTCCACCCTTGCCTCACTACTGCTGCAATCATCCGATCTTCGTCAAGGAGATCCTCCACAATGTCTAAGTCCTACACTTCGAACCTACTGGAGCATATGTACTTCGAATTCCTTCTGCAATTCAATCCATCCGCACAAAAATATCATACCAAGGCAAGGTTTCCCCTCACCTTGCTACACTATGAAGTCACCCCAAAATAAAGTCATTCGTGGACACTTGACTCCATTGTCCACCTCATGGAAAAGTTAGCCCATATGTTGCACCAAGAACTGCATGTCCAGACTACCTTTGCCCCACTACTTCATCACTCGACCATGCTACTGCTCCTACTTATCTATGCCTTGAAATGGTTATGATTCACCCTCAACCATGCTACTCAAAGCAAGACAATGCCCATGCTCAAGTAATCTCTTCATGCTACAGTCTTCCTATTTGCACAATCCTCATAACCAAGGCAAGTCCTCAACTCACCTTGTATCGTCAAGTCACCTCTCCACAACTCAACATCTGTGATGAGTGTGGCCAACACACCTACAATCCCCAAATGTCCCAACAAACTGTCCAAAGTGCTCCAAGTAGAATGAGTCACCTCAATGAACTTCTATGCCTTAGGCACGTTCGCACCAATAATTTTTCCAACTCCAACCAACGACCCTCCCAGATCTCTGAGTCATCACACAATCATTCGTAAGTCACAAAGGTGCACTTTTCCTCATCTAATGTTGCATACCAAAGGCAAGCGAACACCACCCAAGTCACTTGGTCTACGTTCTTCCCATTTAGGTTGATTTCCAACAATCCTTGGTTGACTTCTTTGCTGACTCCATTTGTATCCTATAATGGAACTTCCTTGCACCTCCTACAAGCTTCCAAACTCTGGTACTATTGTCGCAACTATCAATTCATCACATGAGCCAACAAATCTGGCTAAGGAACCAAACACCATGGTTCCTCATATATCCTCTCAAACTCAACATTTATAGAATTCATTGCCCACTTCACTACAACGATCTGTCCAACACGCCTCATCAAAGAGTTAGGAAACTTTCTCAAGCAAACTCTACGAATGCATCTAAATCCTCCTAATCCCACCATAGGACTCGTTCAAGAAAGTTATCTCAATATCTTCCACAAAGTCACCCAATCAAGGCATCCCGATTGCTACATGACTTCTTTGAATCTGCATCACTTGAGTCACCCTCAATTCTATCTATTATCATTGTAGAAACGGATTGCACTTGAACCACTAAGTCATCTGACTTCCCTTCAAAGAACTCACTGCAAAACTTAGGAATGCAAGAACTTGAAACCAATGGTACATTTCCAACGACATCCTTGGTTGAACCCATGGTTCAGGTCTGTTTTCTCGGACCTTCACTTTCCTAAGAAACCAACTCTTTGCATGAACTCCCTTCAATCATCATCTGTAGCTCCACAAACTTGCAATACCTTCATTTCGATACAAGGATGAGTCCACCTGTCCACTTTAGAAATATGCTAAGTCTTAAACTTCACATGCAATTGGTTGAACTCATCTGCAATGTATTGCCATATCCACACCTTGATTGCTTTTTCTTCAAGGAACCATGCACACACTGCATGACTGTCAAGTCATACTACTACTAATTGACAGTTGCAAGTATATGAAGAGCTACCTCATTCAAAGGTTACGATCGAACCACTCGTCCAACAACCCAACTCAATGTTGGAAATACTGAGAGGGGGGGTGAATCAATATTACCTCTTTTTAAACAATTAGTAATTACTTTGTTATTTTATTAATCACCACAAATATCAACAATGGATTTGTATGTAAAATCAATTATATAAATATAATTAACAATAATTACAAGTTTTTTTATAAAGAATAATCTGAGATAGTGAATGACACCAATCCTTTTTAGAGCACCAACTCTAGGAGACACAAATCCCCTTATTTAGGGAACCAACCCTAGGAAGCACCAATTCCCTTGTTTTAGGGAACCAACCCTAGGAAGCACCAACTCCCTTGTCTTTAGGGCACCAACCCTAGGAAGCACCAACTCCCTTTTTTTTAGGGCACCAACCCTAGGAAGCACCAACTCCCTTTTATTCACACTTTACTTAGTAAAGGATGTGAATCCTTCCTTGCTCCTCCCTTCAACCCTCACTGCATAAGTATCATCAATTCTTCTTCTTTGGACTCTGCTTCTGCTTTTGGTCTTTGATATGGACTACAAAGACACTTCTTCTTCGCCATTCTTTCTTGCTTATATAGTCTTCCTACTGGTGTGAGCATTGAAGCATTGTGTCCCTTTGTTTGGACCATTGCATATCTTCATTCAAATTAACAATAATAACATTTGTCTTTTAATTTATAATTAATATCTCCCTCTATTTTTATTCATGCATTAACATAAAAGATTTTCAATTTAGTAAGATGGATTTTTCATAAATCATTCATATGTATGGAACAATTTATTTTAATTCAATCCCATGCCTTTTTATTTTATTGTTAAGCTTCTGTTGCATCCCCAATTCTCCAACATATAATATTTTAACTTTTCGATTAGTTTTCCAATGCTTTGGATGTCTTTGATCACTTAATATCAATCAGGACAGAATCTAGATCCTTCCTGGCTCAAAGTTTCTTCCTGACAGAGGAATTTTTTTTCCTCTACATGTTAAATTAGTACAGACACACTTTCAAGAATTCTATTCCACATGACCATAGGTGGTGACTAAGCTCTAAGATAAACGAGTACTTAATCACTTATAAATATTGATGGTCATATTTTATTTGCACGTTTGATATGGACAATTCTTGTTCATTTTAGGATTTCGACGTTTCGGGACTTCGACCTTCGACGCTTCAGGTAGTTTTTTTGGTAGGAGAAGTTGGATATCCCTGAAGGATGTAGTCCCGAAGTGACGTAGCTTTCTGACGTTACTATTGATGTGCCACTAGCTGAGTGGTTGCCACATGTCACGACTCACCCTGATTTGTGAATTTTATAGTCCTTATGTGCCACATCGACCTTGACATGTGTCACCATTAGATTGGGCCACATGCCATATTTTTCTTTTTCCACATGTCTTACTTTGTGACTTCGGTACTTCATGGCTTCAAGAGTTTTGACACTTTTGTATTATCCTTCGATTGTTGTCGAAGTGCCGAATAGATCTATCACCGTAGATTTTCAACTGTCTTGATCCTATGGCCTTCGTTTATTTCGGAACTCCGGGGTTCAAGAGTTCTTGGTTTATTTGAGTTGTTTATTGCCATAGTAGGTCAAGGCCGAATTTGACCACCTTCTTCCTTGGCATGCTTTGAATATATCAACGATTGACGATATTTCCTATTCTTCCTCTGATCCGAAAGTCGACGAGAGTTCGTGACTTCAGGGCTTTGGCCTTCGAGAAAATTTACCTGTTCTAGACTCTTTTTTCGTCGTAGTGGTCAGCGTTGGAGTTGACAACCTGATCCAATGAATCATGTTGTGTTTCTCTCGAGGAGATATTAAACCAACGGTCTACATGAGTTCTTTTAATATGAGACTCTAGGATATCGTGGCTTACGTTGTCCTTCTACTAAACTCGATTGCATGGTTGAGAATTCATTTGAAGTTCCTCCTTGATCTAATGGTTGGCGAGATCATTCAAATCCCTTGCTTCATATCTGAAGGTTGATATTTAATCCTTCCCAACCTATGACTTCACCTCGATCTAACGATCTTGGATTGTCCCAAAAGAATAATGAATGGCTCATGTGCATCGTCTCTTCTGAGCTTAGATTAATGTTCTTCCTTCTTAGTTTTGGGTTTATACTAGATTCTTTTGTACCCCATTGACATCAATGACAATATTGTACCATTGTGTCCAACATTCTCCCCCTTTTGCATTGATGACAACCTTTTCTTTGAAATCTTTTTATTTTTTTTGCTTATCAATTCCCCCCCCCCTTTGACAACAATGACAGAGGGGGTCTTTCTTCTTTCCCCCTGTGGCAATGCTCCCCTGACCATGTGCCCCTTTTCTTCTGATACAATTTTTATGTTTTTAATGAGGTATGTGAATTACTCCCAATTTTTGTCAAAGATTTTCAGAAGTACTCGTGGGAAACGATTTTGTGAATATGTCTGCAATTTGTTCTTTGGTGTCCACATACACTATTTTAACCACCTTTTGGGTAACCTGGTCTCTTAGGAAATGGTATTTAATTGGAATGCGTTTGGTTTTAGAATGCATTACTATATTTTTAGAGATACTTATGACACTAGTGTTATCACAATTAATAATAATGGGATCATCATACCTTATTTGTAAATCTTCTAATGTTTGCTTCATCCAAAGAACTTTTGTGCAACAGGATGCAACAACAATGTATTTTGCCTTTGCTGTGGAGAGTGATGTGGATGTTTGTTTCTTACTTAGCCATGCTACTAGATAATTTCCTAAAAATAATGCTCCTCCACTGATGCTTTTCCTATCATATATACTACTGGCCCAATATGCATCAGTGTATGCAGTTAGATTGAAGTCTTTATCTTTTGGATACCATAATCCAAGTTCTAAGGTGCCTTTAAGATATCTGAATATTCTCTTTACTACTTTTAAGTGAGTTTCTTTAGGTGCATATTGAAATCTCCCTACGAGTCCTACAACCTACATGAGGTTAGATCTTGTTTTTATTGAATTGAGCAGACTTCCAACCATTGATCTGTACATCGTTTGGTCTACTTATGGTGAGTCATCTTCTAGGCTTAGTTTACATCTAGTGACCATGGGAGTACTCATAGGTTTACTATATTCTATTTGGAATTTTTGTAGCATTTTCTTGATATATTTGGCTTGGGAAACATATATTCCCTTTTCTGTTTGAGTTACTTGTAAACCTAAGAAGAAGGACAATTCTCCCAGCATAGACATTTCAATTTCTTCTTGCATTTCGGTTGCAAACTTTCTACTTAGTATAGTGAGATTACTTCCAAATATGATTTCATCTACATATACCACCACAATAATCATGTTTTGATTTTCAATTTTTATGTATAAGTTGTTGTCAGTAGTCCCTCTCTTATATCCTTGTTTTTGCAGGTATTGATCAAGCCTTGAGAACCATGTTCTGGGGGCTTGTTTAAGACCATGCAATGCCTTTTTTAGTTTGCACACATAGTCTTGATTTTGTATTAACATAAATCCTTCTAGTTTCTCAACATAGACTTCTTCTTCTAGTGTTCAAAATAAATACCTTCCACTTGGGAATATCCTTTGCAAACTAATCTTGTTTTGTTCTTTATAATCTCCCCATTTTCATTTAGTTTGTTCTTGAAGATCCACTTGGTTCCCACCACATTCTTGTCCTTGGGTCTTGGAACTAGTCCCCAAGCCTGGTTCTACTATATTTGGTCTAATTCTTCATTCATTGATTTTATCCAATCATAATTTTTGCTGGCTTCTTTGAATGACTTAGGTTCTATTAGGGATAACATTGTTTATTCCGAGTCAAATGTGAGTCTCCTTCTTGTTTCCACTCCTACATTTTTATCTCCAATAATATGACTTTCAGGATGATTCTTTTAAACTCTTTTTGATGGAACTTTAAGCGAGGGTGTTTATTCATTGTCTTCTTCATCGATATATGGTTCATTTTCTCATGTTTCATTATCATCATCTTCTTGATGAGATTCTACATCATCATCATCTTGCTAAGATTGTTTATCAATTTTTGATATGTCTTTGGATATGATTTTCTTTGGTTTTAGATCATCTATATTTACATTGGCACTTTCCACTATCTTTAGTAGTCTAACATTATAACATTTGTATGCTTTCTTATTAGGTGAATACCCTAAAACTATCCCTTAATTAGATCTTGGATCAAACTTTCCTAAATTATCTTCATCATTCTTAATGTAACATTTACTTCCAAAAATTCTAAAGCGTTTTACAAATGCTGGTATGTCAAACCATAGTTCATAAGGAGTTTTGTCATGGTTGGGTCTCAACTGAAATCGATTGAGTATGTGAATTTTTGTGTAGATTTCATCTCTCTAGAATTTATCTAGAATCTTGGCTTCATTTCGCATGGTTATTGCAGCTTCTTGAACTGTTCTGTTTTTCCTCTCTACTACTCCATTTTGTTGAGGAGTCCTAGGAGCTGAAAACTGTCTTTTGATACCATGTTTTTCACATAATTGAATGAATTATTTAGAGGTGAATTCTCCTCCATTGTTTGATCTCAAACATTTAATTTTGATATTTTTTTCATTCTCTACAAGGGATTTGTATGTTTTAAACTTCTCAAAGGCTTCTGATTTTTCTTTTAGAACGTATACCCAAGTTAATCTAGTGTAATCATCCACAATCAACATAAAATGATGTTCACCATAAGTAATTTTAGTTCTGGTAGGCCCACATAGATATGTGTGAATAAGTTCTAAAGGTTTTGTTTTGGAATGCTCTTTTGTTTTGAACCTAACCCTTGTTTGCTTCCCTATTTGACAGTGTTTACACATATAATTTGAAGGCTTAATAAATTTTGGTAGATCCCTTACTGCTTATTTCTCATTGGCTCTGATCAAATTGTCAAAGCTTAAATGTCCCAACCTTCTATGTCATAGCCAAATTTCATATACTTGGCTTAAACAACATTTTTCTCCTTCATCTATATTAAGGATATACACATTGCTAGATGTTCTTGGTGCAACTGCTACTAGCTTTCCAATGTCATTTTTCTTGATCTCACATTTTCGAGAATCAAAGGTGAGTATGTGACCTTGAACACATGTCTGACTTACACTTAGGATATTAGGTTTGAGATTTTCTACCTGAAGTACATCTTCTACTTTGGTTTTGTTATTTCCTAAACTGACAGTTCCTTTTCCCAGTATTTTGGCTGACATATTATCTCTAGAGGTTACTTTTCCTTTTCCTTTATTGTTTAACTTGAGAAATTTGATTTGATCTCCAGTCATGTGTTTGGAACATCCACTGTCTATATACCACTGACATCCTTGATTTCTTGCATATAGGTCTACACTGCATTCTGTTTGCTTTTTCTTCCACACTTTTTTATTATTGAGAATATTTATCTTTTTGTCATATTATGACAATCTACATTCACTAAATTAGACTTTGGTCCATGCCCTCACAGGGATTTTGTAAAGAGAAAAACACTTTTGATTTCTTGGAATGAAATAAAATAGATTTCTATTATGTCTCATTTGTGTGTACCTATGACTTGGTTACTTTTGTTTTTTGATCTCCACATTTACTTTATGTAATCTGTATATTTTTCATAAACTTATATAAAAAAATTATGTTATTTTGCAACATTCTTTTCATAAAAAAAATCAGCCTAAACCCTTGTAATTAATACTTGTGGATTGGGAAAATATTTTTGAGGCTATAAAACAAAGGGTGATATTCCTAACTATATTGTCTTAGCCAGGCAAGATTAAAAAATGCTTGAGTAAGATAATTCATATCTTTGCCTCAACATTTATTTGGCGATCATACCGGGGAGATCTTCCATATCTCTCTGGTTGATTGTATGCGTGATTATCATTGAAAATTTTATATTTCTGCTTTTGATTCTTTGATTGTTTTCTTTCCTTCATGAAAGTACCTGCTACAAGGCAGCCCAATATTGAGATCGGTCTTAAAGACCAAACCAACATTGCTTTAACCTTATTCAATACCATTTTAGAAACTGCTAACACCCGGGCTGAGCTTGAATTCTTGTGGGCAGTGATTGAACAAGACATAAGTGTTCAAGAACGTTGGGAGGCTAGGCAAAGGCAACCTAGGAATCAACTATAGCTTTCTTTTTTCTAAAAGTTTTAATCTTATTTTCATGTACTTAAACCCTCACATCTCTAGGAGAATAAGAGGTTTATCTCCTAAAATCACCCCTATTGCTGAAATAGGAAGAAGAAACATTGTTTTGTGAATCAAACAAGGCACTCTAAGGAGAAATTTGTCTAATTCAACTAGTTCATCTTTCTCTCCCTTACCCATCATTCACAAAATGGCATATGTGGGTAGCTCTGGTGGCACTGGGGGTGCTTCTTCATCTCAACCTTCAACCTCGTCAATGATTGGTAGTTTGTATAGCCATCAATTCCCTGCCCAATCTACTACCAACCCCACTAAGGTCATAAATAAGTATGGACTCTTTCAATTTGAAGAAGATGCTACTAATACCTCGTGGCATGTATCCTCTCCTATGAACCTAGCACTTGCTACTCTTCCACTTCCAAAATTCAAAGAGCATCTCCCTAGGTTTTCAAGAAATAACACGGTCACTACAAATGAACACTTGTTGGCATT